>OZ025258.1:25886172-26100043 GCA_964019135.1 Arenicola marina | reverse complement strand
CTCCAGGACACGGGCACCCGGCCTCTAGGACACGGGCACCCGGCCTCTAGGACACGGGCACCCGGCGCCTAGGACACGGGCACATGGCCTTTAGGACACGGGCACGAGCCCCTGGGACACGAGCGCCCGGCCCCTGAGACACGGGCACCTGGCCCCTAGGACACGTGCACCCGGCCCCTAGGACACGGGCACCCGGCGCCTAGGACACGGGCACGAGCCCCTGGGACACGGGCATCCGGCCCCTGGGACACGGGCACCTGGCCCCTAGGACACGGGCACCCGGCCCCTAGGACACATGAAGGCATATCGCATCTACCTCTAGAGGGTTGTCACATATAGGTACATTTGGCATCCTCGGAGTGGCGGTGTGTGAGATGTGTAAGTATACAGGAAGGCATATCGCATCTACCTCTAGAGGGTTGACATATATAGGTACATTTGGCATTTTTGGGGTGGCGATTTGTGAGATTTGTAAGTATACAGGAAAGGCATATCGCATCTACCTCTAGAGGGGTGCCACATATAGGTACATTTGGCATCCTTGGAGTGGCGATGTGTGACATTTGTAAGTATACAGAAAGGCATATCGCATCTACCTCTAGAGGGTTGTCACATATAGGTACATTTGGCATCCTCGCAGTGGCGATGTGTGAGATTTGTAAGTATACATGAAGGCATATCGCATCTACCTCTAGAGGGTTGTCACATATAGGTACATTTGGCATCCTCGCAGTGGCGATGTGTGAGTTCTGTAAGTATACAGGAATGCATATTGCATCTACCTCTAGGGTGCCACGTATATGTACAGTTGGAGGCGCGCTCGAATGAACAATAAAAATATTTTGTAATTGAATATTTTTATTTGAAAGACATTAAATGATTAATAATTTAAATTCGTTTGTAGGACACAAAATGTGCGAGTCGAATACACAGGCACCTTCACTACCCGTATTAGTACAAGGACCAGGACTAAGGAATACCTTGAAGAATGCTTGCTGATAAATTAAAAGATATTATATGTTCAGTAGAAAACTCGTCCAACCGTGCATTCTCGTGAGTTAATGCATCGTTACTTCTACTGTTTCTTCGCAGTCATGTTTTGCCGGTAAGGACCTACTGCGTGAAGGAATTAAATTAATAACCTCCTCGCCGCCCAGGGAAAATAATGACCCATCGCTAACATAATCCTATTCGACACCGTTCCTCCAGAACAAACGATATGAATAAAAATGAAGCCAGATAATGAATTTGTCGCGAGGTCTTATAAGGGTGACTTGAAAGTTAACATTGAATGTATTGGCGATATTCGATTGGATCTACATATGTCTCGAGGGAGTCATTAGTACAAGGGTATTGACCCAACATTCAATTAATTTCTGATGACTCACCGTATTATCCCCACATGCCCACCACTACCCCCAAAACAACACCCTATCTCCACCAGATAATCCATCTTCGGCGCGTGTGGGGACAACTCATTACGGTGAGGAGAATGCCCAGGTAACAGTACATTCTTGAAAAAGAATGTACGAGGCGCAAGCCGAGTACATGTCTTTTCAAGAATGAACTGTTACACGGGTATTCTCTGACTTAAAGTACGGTCGGTGAGCCTCACCTGGTCCATGTAGCGTGAATGTAATTCTTTTAAGATGTACATTGCATCTCTCGCTTCCGAAACCAATAAAATAGCTCACTGAAGTCGGTTTATATTCTATCTAAAAACCCACGAAATGTATTGTTGTAGCAATGGTAAACTTGAGTCATACGTGAGGTAAGCTGAAACAGTGGTTCGCCCTGACATGAAGAACGTCGGACGCTGCGGCCACAAGTCAGTTTAGTTCATCTTCAGATTGCAAGAATGAAGTCGTGTTTCGCATCAAGGCGCATTGGATACTTCGCATGGATTATGTGTCATTATACAAACGATAATGGTCACACATTACAATTACAATCATCTTAAACTCAGTTTCTAAAAGTAGACTTTTTTTGTGAGAAATTTGTATATGTTTTTACAGTTTAGATAATAGAATGACGTCATAGCAGTACTTTAATTAAAGTTAATGCCCACTTGTAGTGTGTGCTCGGAGTTGTTGTTACAGATAACGATCGGGGTGTGGATCTCTTATCACGATGGAATAAGCTTGAAAGGTCAGCGATCCTGAAGAGAACTCAAGCTGAGGACATTACCTGACTTCTAGTGTGTGCTCGAAGTCGTGTTTGTTAGCATTACCCGCATAACGAGTGGTACGAATGGGTGAATGAGCAAATAGACCGATCCATACTCCGACACTAAGCCCCGCACGCACTTGAGTCCTTTTTTCTGAATCGTGAGTATGAAATTGACAATCATAGCTGATGGTAGGTACAAGTGAGAAGTACTCAACTCGGAAGCGAACAAGAAAGTGACATGCTGCTTTGTTTGTCCGACTTGTTTGTCGAACACGTAGGAGAGCTTTTTTTGCTACATGATTGGATAAAAGCAATAGTGACGTCAGTGAGTGCCTGACAGCCTGGATCTGCCTATTGGCAAATCATCGATCCACTCAAGAGGAATTTCACAAGCCCTATGATTGAAATCGATTGCTTAACTGAAATTATCTGAATGTTTTGCTATTATCTAATTATAAAACTCAGTTTATTGGTGTCGAGGACGTGTGTCGTTTTATATTCTATTATATTGAAGCGGCAGGTTTTTTTTCCAATCGAAAACAATTGCTCAAATTATCCATCGTTCCATAATTATAATGACTTATTGCTATTATTTAATTCCAAAACTTAACATTTAATTGGTGTGGACGACGTGTGGCGTTCCATGTTTGATATTTGATATCTGTGAAGCGGCAGGTTTTTTTCCAATCGAAAACAATTGCTCAAATTATCCATCGTTCCATAATTATAATGACTTATTGCTATTATTTAATTCCAAAACTTAACATTTAATTGGTGTGGACGACGTGTGGCGTTCCATGTTTGATATTTTATATCTGTGAAGCGGCAGGTTTTTTTTCCAATCGAAAACAATTGCTCAAATTATCCATCGTTCCATAATTATAATGACTTATTGCTATTATTTAATTCCAAAACTTAACATTTAATTGGTGTGGACGACGTGTGGCGTTCCATGTTTGATATTTGATATCTGTGAAGCGGCAGGTTTTTTTTTCCAATCGAAAACAATTGCTCAAATTATCCATCGTTCCATAATTATAATGACTTATTGCTATTATTTAATTCCAAAACTTAACATTTAATTGGTGTGGACGACGTGTGGCGTTCCATGTTTGATATTTTATATCTGTGCAGCGGCAGGTTTTTCTCAGTTGACTCCTCGATGTGAAGATATGTTTTTTTCCATGTGCCGGACGTATTTCATCCTGAGTCAGCATTAATTTATGCATAATAATGATGAAAATAATAATAATAATAAAAATAATAATGATTAGTGACGATAACCAAGGGCGCCCCCAGCAATTTGCCGTCTAGTTGACAGATAACACGGCACACAATACAATCTTATTCAGTTACTTTTTTAATAGCTTAAACCCAGTTTACAAAGTATGCACGCTAATTTAGTACCGTTGAATTTTTTGTCCAACATTTTTATTTGCACCATCTCGCCCGATTTGCAAATATCGAAAAGACTAGAACCATTCGTGTGATTACCTTTTTATCCCTCGCATATGTCTAGCCTTTCCATACTGAGACATACCCGATACATACATACCAAACAGAAACTATGGACCATCGAAACAACGTGTGTCACTTTGTGAAGACTTATATGCCATAACATTGACGCAAATTCATAAGGACATACCATAAGTAATCAGCAAAAGCAGGACAGACTATTGCGATATTTTCGTTCTAGATATTGTAATTGGGTATAAAGCAAAGGTCTACTTCCGGTCTTGAGCCCGCCAGACAGCTAGCCAGACAGCCGGGCATTTATCTCTTAAGGCTGAATGGCGCCTTTTTAACCCTACGTCGCTTGGGCATGCAGAGGCCCTAATCCCCTCCAAATGCCCCCCACCCGCCACAGCTCCACCCCCTCCCCACACCCCCATGTCCTTGACTGGGGACATTCTCCATATGGGGGTAAAATGTGGGTGACACCACCCCACCCCCCACCCATCATGGCAGAAAACTGGGGCATGGAGATCGAAGGGAGGTCGACCGGGGTGTGGTGTGGGTGGGGGGCGGGGGGGGGGGGGGGCGGGGAGGGGGTATTTCCCGGTTACCATGCAGAGGAAATGAAGCGCGGAACGGAAATCGACAATCACCTTTTACCATCCAAGGTTAGGCATTATTTCTTTCCTGTCCTAGAAGAGTTACCCTCGGGCTTCAGAGGACAGAGATGTATTGGGCAGTGTCACCCATACCTCAGGTGCAATGCGTGCCACCAGCAGACCGAGTTCAGCTTCGTCGGCAACTAATTAATCTTCTATTTAGTGCCGGAGAGCTATTTGGTATTCATACTTTGAAGGTATTCGATCAACCTCATGGTCAGGGTTCTTGTGACGCATCGTTGGGGGATGGAAGGGGTAAATGGCGACACGCGACACAGGCATATTAAAAAAAAAAAAACATTTGACATTGACCGCCAACTTCCGACACTGAGAATCTGAAAGAGCGACATCGTCAGAGATTGTGGCATTTTAGTATAAGCGAAACAGAACTTCGTGACTAATCGCCATCCTCTAAGAATTGGCCATTTGCATGCCAGTAATTATTTACTAGACAGTAATTCAGAAATGTTTATTGAAATATCCAACGATTCCAACGATTGTGCACCAAATGTTGACAAACTGTATTAGACCAACTCTTGAGTTTGTAAAAATAATGACAATCCTATTACTGTTTAATATCTGTAAGACGCCATTGATGTGTCCTCTTGTTTGCTGAATGAACCCCTCTGTGGTGGATCGTTCCGTTGCCCAACCATCTCTCCCGTCTCCCAGGCAATGTGGCACCAATCTCTGTCTCCCAGGCAATGTGGCACCAGTCTCTGTCTCCCAGGCAATGTGGCACCAATCTCTGTCTCCCAGGCAATGTGGCGCCAGTCTCTCTGTCTCCCAGGCAATGTGGCGCCAGTCTCTCTGTCTCCCAGGCAATGTGGCGCCAGTCTCTCTGTCTCCCAGGCAATGTGGCACCAATCTCTGTCTCCCAGGCAATGTGGCACCAATCTCTGTCTCCCAGGCAATGTGGCACCAATCTGTCTCCCAGACAATGTGGCACCAATCTCTGTCTCCCAGGCAATGTGGCACCAATCTCTGTCTCCCAGGCAATGTGGCACCAATCTCTGTCTCCCAGGCAATGTGGCGCCAGTCTCTCTGTCTCCCAGGCAATGTGGCGCCAGTCTCTCTGTCTCCCAGGCAATGTGGCGCCAGTCTCTGTCTCCCAGGCAATGTGGCACCAATCTCTGTCTCCCAGGCAATGTGGCACCAATCTCTGTCTCCCAGGCAATGTGGCGCCAGTCTCTCTGTCTCCCAGGCAATGTGGCGCCAGTCTCTCTGTCTCCCAGGCAATGTGGCACCAATCTCTGTCTCCCAGGCAATGTGGCACCAATCTCTGTCTCCCAGGCAATGTGGCACCAATCTGTCTCCCAGGCAATGTGGCACCAATCTCTGTCTCCCAGGCAATGTGGCGCCAGTCTCTCTGTCTCCCAGGCAATGTGGGGCCAGTCTCTCTGTCTCCCAGGCAATGTGGCGCCAGTCTCTGTCTCCCAGGCAATGTGGCGCCGATCTCTGTCTCCCAGGCAATGTGGCGCCAATCTCTGTCTCCGAGGCAATGTGGCGCCAATCTCTGTCTCCGAGGCAATATGGCGCCAATCTCTCTGTCTCCCAGGCAATGTGGCGCCGATCTCTGTCTCCCAGGCAATGTGGCGCCAATCTCTGTCTCCGAGGCAATGTGGCGCCAATCTCTGTCTCCGAGGCAATATGGCGCCAATCTCTCTGTCTCCCAGGCAATGTGGCGTCAATCTCACTGCCTCACAGGCAATGTGGCGCCAATCTCACTGCCTCACAGGCAATGTGGCGCCAATCTCTGCCTCACAGGCAATGTGGCGCCAATCTCTTTGTCTCACAGGCAATGTGGCGCCGATCTCTTTGTCTCACAGGCAATGTGGCGCCAATCTCTTCAGTGTCATATCTAGGTATTCCACAGTGCTGTCAATATTTCTACGGTAACGAACAAACGAATGAAAAAATAAGTCCAAAGAGTGACAGAACGGACTTATGGTCAGGCCAAAACAACTCCCATCATATCCAGAAGTTGGAAATAAGCTTTAGTCGCCGCGTCTGCATTGACAGCACGTGGGCGGGACGGGTAGTCCGAGGGCGGCGGAGCGGGTAGGGACGAGGGTTCCACAACCAAAAGGGGAGGTCCACAACAAAGAGGGTGGGGGTCCACATTATGAATGGAGGTGTGTGTGTGTGTGGGGGGGGGGGGGTGGCAGATTCAAACCCCCTACAATAGCATATCATGCATGTAAATATTGATCTCAATTCGTAGTGCTAAAAGCAAGCCCTCAAATGTAACAATTTCCTTCTAATGTAAAAACCCACAAATGTTTAAAAAAAAAGTCCCTTTATTGTAGCAAAATGTCAAATGTAGTAACTTATTTTCCCACAACTGTAAAAACCGCCTTGAATGTTATAACATTCTCTCAAATGTAATACGTTTTTCCTTCTAATGTAATACGTTTTTCCTTCTAATGTAAACTTTTTCAACCATAATTGTAACAACCTGGTAGAGTCGGCAGAACGAACACTAGACGCCCGACTCAAATATTATGCGAGTAAGCCCCCACCCCCTCCTGCCCCGCCTACGCCCTGAGCATACCGGCTGCTTCCACAGCGACGAACGGACCCAGAATTAATTACTTGGAACTTTCTTTAATAACTCGGACTGTAGTCATAAGGCTCGTTATTTGCCCAAAGATTACGTACAATTGCACGCGACACGAAATGAAATGAAAAGGGAAAAAACGCCAATAAAAGGGAGCAGGATTCCAGGAGGAAATCGGATCAGAGCGGCAAACGATGGACAGCCTCCACTCGGGGTGGGGTGGGGTGGGGTGGGGTGGATGGGCGGAGGTGATTGGGTGGTGGGGAAGGGTGATGGGGTGAGGGACGGGCTGGTCTGTCTACCAAGAGAGTGACGCAGTTTGCCCAAGGGAGCCAGAGCTGTATAAGTATATCCTAGGGGAGGAGATGCTTATATCACGTGTCCTTGCACGCTGAGCCGTGGGAGGAGATTGTCTTTCGCTCTTTCTGTCGGTCATACGTGGTCTTCTCTTCCTTCGTTCCTCTTCTCGTTCCTCTTGTCTTCCTTCGTTCCTCTTCTCGTTCCTCTTCTCGTTCCTCTTCTCTTCCTTCGTTCCTCTTCTCGTTCCTCTTCTCTTCCTTCGTTCCTCTTCTCGTTCCTCTTCTCTTCCTTCGTTCCTCTTCTCTTCCTTCGTTCCTCTTCTCGTTCCTCTTCTCTTCCTTCGTTCCTCTTCTCGTTCCTCTTCTCTTCCTTCGTTCCTCTTCTCGTTCCTCTTCTCTTCCTTCGTTCCTCTTCTCGTTCCTCTTCTCTTCCTTCGTTCCTCTTCTCGTTCCTCTTCTCTTCCTTCGTTCCTCTTCTCGTTCCTCTTCTCGTTCCTCTTCTCTTCCTTCGTTCCTCTTCTCGTTCCTCTTCTCGTTCCTCTTCTCGTTCCTCTTCTCTTCCTTCGTTCCTCTTCTCGTTCCTCTTCTCTTCCTTCGTTCCTCTTCTCGTTCCTCTTCTCTTCCTTCGTTCCTCTTCTCGTTCCTCTTCTCTTCCTTCGTTCCTCTTCTCGTTCCTCTTCTCTTCCTTCGTTCCTCTTCTCGTTCCTCTTCTCTTCCTTCGTTCCTCTTCTCGTTCCTCTTCTCGTTCCTCTTCTCGTTCCTCTTCTCGTTCCTCTTCTCTTCCTTCGTTCCTCTTCTCGTTCCTCTTCTCTTCCTTCGTTCCTCTTCTTGTTCCTCTTCTCTTCCTTCGTTCCTCTTCTCGTTCCTCTTCTCGTTCCTCTTCTCTTCCTTCGTTCCTCTTCTCGTTCCTCTTCTCTTCCTTCGTTCCTCTTCTTGTTCCTCTTCTCTTCCTTCGTTCCTCTTCTCGTTCCTCTTCTCTTCCTTCGTTCCTCTTCTCGTTCCTCTTCTCTTCCTTCGTTCCTCTTCTCGTTCCTCTTCTCGTTCCTCTTCACTTCCTTCGTTCCTCTTCTCGTTCCTCTTCTCTTCCTTCGTTCCTCTTCTCGTTCCTCTTCTCCTCCTTCGTTCCTCTTCTCGTTCCTCTTCTCGTTCCTCTTCTCTTCCTTCGTTCCTCTTCTCGTTCCTCTTCTCCTCCTTCGTTCCTCTTCTCGTTCCTCTTCTCGTTCCTCTTCTCTTCCTTCGTTCCTCTTCTCGTTCCTCTTCTCTTCCTTCGTTTCTCTTCTCGTTCCTCTTCTCGTTCCTCTTCTCGTTCCTCTACTCGTTCCTCTTCTCTTCCTTCGTTCCTCTTCTCGTTCCGCTTCTCGTTCCTCTTCTCTTCTTTCGTTCCTCTTCTCGTTCCTCTTCTCCTCCTTCGTTCCTCTTCTCGTTCCTCTTCTCGTTCCTCTTCTCTTCCTTCGTTCCTCTTCTCGTTCCTCTTCTCCTCCTTCGTTCCTCTTCTCGTTCCTCTTCTCGTTCCTCTTCTCTTCCTTCGTTCCTCTTCTCGTTCCTCTTCTCTTCCTTCGTTCCTCTTCTCGTTCCTCTTCTCTTCCTTCGTTCCTCTTCTCGTTCCTCTTCTCTTCCTTCGTTCCTCTTCTCGTTCCTCTTCTCTTCCTTCGTTCCTCTTCTTGTTCCTCTTCTCTTCCTTCGTTCCTCTTCTCGTTCCTCTTCTCTTCCTTCGTTCCTCTTCTCGTTCCTCTTCTCTTCCTTCGTTCCTCTTCTCGTTCCTCTTCTCGTTCCTCTTCACTTCCTTCGTTCCTCTTCTCGTTCCTCTTCTCTTCCTTCGTTCCTCTTCTCGTTCCTCTTCTCCTCCTTCGTTCCTCTTCTCGTTCCTCTTCTCGTTCCTCTTCTCTTCCTTCGTTCCTCTTCTCGTTCCTCTTCTCCTCCTTCGTTCCTCTTCTCGTTCCTCTTCTCGTTCCTCTTCTCTTCCTTCGTTCCTCTTCTCGTTCCTCTTCTCTTCCTTCGTTTCTCTTCTCGTTCCTCTTCTCGTTCCTCTTCTCGTTCCTCTACTCGTTCCTCTTCTCTTCCTTCGTTCCTCTTCTCGTTCCGCTTCTCGTTCCTCTTCTCTTCTTTCGTTCCTCTTCTCGTTCCTCTTCTCCTCCTTCGTTCCTCTTCTCGTTCCTCTTCTCGTTCCTCTTCTCTTCCTTCGTTCCTCTTCTCGTTCCTCTTCTCCTCCTTCGTTCCTCTTCTCGTTCCTCTTCTCGTTCCTCTTCTCTTCCTTCGTTCCTCTTCTCGTTCCTCTTCTCTTCCTTCGTTCCTCTTCTCGTTCCTCTTCTCTTCCTTCGTTCCTCTTCTCGTTCCTCTTCTCTTCCTTCGTTCCTCTTCTCGTTCCTCTTCTCTTCCTTCGTTCCTCTTCTCGTTCCTCTTCTCTTCCTTCGTTCCTCTTCTCGTTCCTCTTCTCTTCCTTCGTTCTTCTTCTCGTTCCTCTTCTCTTCCTTCGTTCCTCTTCTCGTTCCTCTTCTCTTCCTTCGTTCCTCTTCTCGTTCCTCTTCTCTTCCCTCGTTCCTCTTCTCGTTCCTCTTCTCTTCCCTCGTTCCTCTTCTCGTTCCTCTTCTCTTCCTTCGTTCCTCTTCTCGTTCCTCTTCTCTTCCTTCGTTCCTCTTCTCGTTCCTCTTCTCTTCCTTCGTTCCTCTTCTCGTTCCTTTTCTCTTCCTTCGTTCCTCTTCTCGTTCCTCTTCTCTTCCCTCGTTCCTCTTCTCGTTCCTCTTCTCGTTCCTCTTCTCTTCCCTCGTTCCTCTTCTCGTTCCTCTTCTCTTCCTTCGTTCCTCTTCTCGTTCCTCTTCTCTTCCTTCGTTCCTCTTCTCGTTCCTCTTCTCTTCCTTCGTTCCTCTTCTCGTTCCTCTTCTCTTCCTTCGTTCCTCTTCTCGTTCCTCTTCTCTTCCTTCGTTCCTCTTCTCGTTCCTCTTCTCTTTCTTCGTTCCTCTTCTCGTTCCTCTTCTCCTCCCTCGTTCCTCTTCTCGTTCCTCTTCTCGTTCCTCTTCTCTTCCCTCGTTCCTCTTCTCGTTCCTCTTCTCTTCCTTCGTTCCTCTTCTCGTTCCTCTTCTCTTCCTTCGTTCCTCTTCTCGTTCCTCTTCTCTTCCTTCGTTCCTCTTCTCGTTCCTCTTCTCCTCCTTCGCGGTGGGTGTTCCGGTTTCTCCCATATTCGGGTTGCCAATGACAACGTGAGGCAGAGCTTATCACCTGTACGAACTGAAAGCTCAGTAAACAGGAAGGGGAAGGGGGCACGGCGGGAGGGAGGGAAGGGAGTGTGACGACCACCTACTGTTTATGTCACGGCTTGTGTGAGCCCCAATATCCCTTTGACTCTTGGATGGCTCTTGTGATCTGCATCCGGGATAATTATTAAGACTCGCATTATGGGACGGCCTAGAAATTCAGCGAGGCTGTCACGTGACACGTACACCCGCTGCTTGGACGGCTGGAAGGCCACATCGCCGACCTTCTAGACCCATCAGATCGGCATCAGACATCTAGGCCATAAATAAACCAGGGCCTCGTCATGATTTTTTTCATATTTCTTGAAGTTAAGACTAGTGTTTTTTTTGTAATTATCCCGGCACTGTGTCCGTTTGCTGGGTAATGGGACGTCGTTTACTATGGCGCGGCCACCAACATCTGACACAAAAACAAGACGCTCAAGTATGAATTACAACTGGATGACAATACCCAGAACTAGTCAACGCAATGCAACAAGCACAATTCAAAACAATTTACTTTGAATGAAGCATACTTGTAATTTAATTTAAGAGAGTGGGGTCTTTTGCTGTACATTTTTGTGTCTAGTGGCAGACGAACGTGTGTATTCTATGGGTATTCTATGAGTATCATTTCGAGCATCATGTTATTCTTTTTTTGTATTATTGTTTCTCAAGCTCTAAGTTTGTTCTTTGACAGTACCATGATTGTAACTATAAACCGATGATGGATTTGATGAGTGTAGAACCACAACTCACCAATTATCTGAACGTAAGGCTCCATGCTATTTAAAATCCCAACAAAATTAGTGTTTTCCCCCAATATTTCGCAACACGTCAATATCAGCTGCCAAGTTCAAAATCGAGTGATCGGCGTATCTCTTCGACGCAACAGACACTAGATTAAGTAAAGGAGGGTACCTAAGAGCGAGATCGAGTCGCCTCTTCCAAACACTACCTCATCTAGAAGAGCACTTGCCATGCGATCGTTTCGCCTCTTCTCTTCCTGGAAGACCTCTTCTGATCTTCCGCCCAGATAGGTGGAAGAGAGAAAAGGTAGAGGCTATTCCAAGATGGCGGAAGCTAACTATGTAACATTTGCTCAGTGTGATCAAATAGGTTTAAGGGGGAAATACATGAATGAAACAAGAAATAAAATTATGTGAAACCTATGTAAGACCTCATTTTGTCATTTAAAAGGCATGTGCCTTTCAAAGTATGAGGGTCCACGTATCCAGTTAAGCACGTCTGTCTGTTAATATTGGGCGATAATATATGGATGTGGGATATACGATGTGAGCAATAAGTGAGTTTCCCTTCGCCATATTGCAACTATTTGTCCAACTCTCACGCGATCAATTCATCGTTCATATTCTTCCTTCTCGGGTGAGCTCTTCTCCTCATGGCAGAGTTCAATCGATGCATGAACATTTATTTGTCTATACTACATGAATCGCATGGATCTGGAGTTCCTGCGAAAACACATCACATTGTCATCTACCTGACCTGTCTGACCTGTCTCCTCGGGTTAACAAGCCCTCTTACACACCACACCGGCGCTGATCCAGTGCACCACCACGTACATACCTCACCACTTACCCTTCGGTGTCCTATATGTGAGCGGCGTCTCTAAGACCAATAAACAAGCACCGACCGTTCTGGCCTGGAGATGCCACCGTCGCGACGGCGGCATTACAATAGTCTTTGTCCTCTCAAGTATCCACTGCACCCCCCCCCCAACAGATCTGTTTACAAAGTGGAACAATAGCAGCGTACATTGACCCCCATCGTGTCAACAAATTATTTTTTATATTATTATTCTAAATCACTGAAGTTGGTAATTGTTTTGGTTTCTAAATTCCACCTGTTTTTTTTCTTCTGGCTTCTGGCTTCTTTTTTCTTATAAGTTGACGACCCGAGGCGGAAATAAGAGGATCGGACTCGGAGGGCAAATGCCGTATTAACCTGAATCAAGGACGAAGAGTCAGATCGTCGATGACAGTATAACAGATAGGTAACCACCTGTACACGTAGAAACTGGTGGTCCCATCAGAAGCACGACAACGGAGCCGCGTTTACGGTGTATATATTTCTTGTTGCAGAAGTTGTATACAATAATATTTAAAACAAGTAGCATGAGCCTTGGGTATAAAAATGCTGTTGGTACTGATTCCATTACAGAGTTGCAAACGTGCCTGCAAGAAAGTGCCTCGCATACGAATACATACCGAGGCGGATCCAGACTTGAGAGTGTATCCGTATGTGGTCGGATCCAGACTCGTGTATGTTGACATGTATGTATACAAATATACTTCAATAGTGAACGTTTCTGTAGACCTTATCATCAGTAATTTGTTTAAGAGCTACACTTGTGTCCGTTTCAGTCATAACTTTTTGAACCCTGAACGGTTGGTGGCACGCTCGTGCACCATTAGCACTCCTGTACTTACTCGATCATATTCCCAAGTTACCATGCCCAAGTTAGTAGGTAGGAGTAATATAGTAGATAAGAGTGAATTTCGTAGCTTCGGAATAGAGAAACACTACCCCACGTGCTGTCACACGCTGATATTCCGTTTTCATCAGCTTGAACTCAACGAAGACCACTCATCCATTCGTGACTTGCATATTCGATATCGTTCACATGAATTATGGAAAGGAAAGGCCGTAAAATTGATCCACGAGAAAGAATATGTCGAGCAGATTAAACATTCTCAATGCTTATTATCGCTTGCGATTGGAAATATAGTTTTGGAGAAGAGTTACTGAGTCACTCCATGTAGTGTATTAATTTTGCAGTAAGTATCTTGTTATTAATATTGCCAAGGTTTTAGACAAATTTATACATGTTTATAGGATTTTTCCTTCATCTAGTTTTGGAATGGTCTATGAGTTCTAAAGTAGCTCACTCAGTAGAGTGTTTTTTTCTGACGCCATATTGGACGGGGTTAAACAGTAATGTCCATTTGAAAATGCTCATATAATAAATATCTTCGAGGTAGCTCGTAAAATTGAGATAGGGTGATAATGATCTATGTGTTTGCCCCGTCACCTTTTTTCAATATTGGGATAACATTTGCTAGTTTTAGCTTGTCGGGGAATATTCCTGTGGTTATTGATTGAATAATGATGAACGTGATATTTCTCGCTTATTTCATCTTTAGCTGGTAATTCATCATGACCAGAGCTGGGTTTGGGTTTTAGCCCAATGATAATTTGTAACGCCTCATGCCTTATCTATTGGTCGAAAATGAAGTTCAGTTTTACAATGAGAAATTTTTGGATAGTGACTCTCACTAAACGTCAGATAATACGGTATTTAGTATTTTGCCACATATACGTGTTGCAACATTCACGAAAACGCTACTGAAGCTATTAGCTATGACACGTTTGCTCGATACAGGGATACCATCGATTTTAAAGGTAGTCGGACAGTCAGTGCTTTCTCGTTTGTTTAAATATATTGAATACAGCAGTTTATCGGGCCAGGCAGACTATTTAGACAAAGTCCGGACAAATCGTTTTATGTTTGCAGTTACGAAGTTGCTCACTTTTAGTCATCGACTGGAAATAGAGACGGGAAGGTGCCATACGCTCAGGGTAATCCCTGTCGAGAAGAGAACCTGTTCCACGTGCAATGGCCTCGAGAACGACCATCCTTTTCTATTAAATTGTCAACTGTACATCGACTTAAGAAGCAATTTATGCCACTTATGACGACGACGAATTCAACAATCACCTAACGAATTCCATTAAGGGATATCCCTTAAATAATTAAAGGGACCCCAGTGTAGGTATTTTAAAGTTTATCTTAAGACCTTTTATTGAGGTCTATTCTAACTTTGACACCAACTTCTTAACTCTGACCAATGACAGAGCTTGTAACATATGCTGTCAGCAACCATCGCTAGGGTGCGCTGGGGTCGCATTCGCGGCAGCTCTGCGCCCGATTCCAGAACCGTTAGCGATCCCGGTAAGGGGGGGAATCCAGAAAAACAAAAACTCAGCTGTGACATATTTGTATCACACTAACAACGGATGGAGCGCAACTAGGTTAAAGTGTTTCCGGGTTCAGTCACAGCCGCCTCAGCCAGTGTCCCGCACATCGTGGTTGGTTCGAAAGAAGACTTACCCCGTTAACTTTGGAAACAGTCTTGGCAGATGGCAAGGAAAAAGGCAGAACACTGCGGTGATCGAGAAGACAATCCCCCCCCCCCCGGGGGGGCACTACATTACTACAATGAAAAGTGCGCAATTTTTTGGTCCTTAAGAGATAAAAAAAAAGATTAAAAAGGGCATCTAAAATAGACACTGACAGAAATTTGTGGTTACACAGGTATCTAAAATAGACTGACATTCATGACAAAGTGTCTGGAGGTTAATTATTTGAACACTTTTGATATCAAATGAACTATATTGTCAAGAACTGCAATTTTAAAAAACAAGGTCGGTCTCAGATGGGGCAAATGGAGAGAGAAATTGTAGATTGCAGCTTCGAGGATTGGGCGACATATATGTATGTACCTAACTACATGTAGTGCCCCGGCCCCCGGGGGAAGACACTAGACTACATCCGCGTACAATTATATTAGCCACCTGGGATCCGCCACTATCTTACCTGATACTCCATCGCGACCATCCATCACATATTTTTGCCCTACCTGGAGGGCACATGGTGGATATATGTTATACCCTGCCGAGGGGAGTACCATGTGTTACCGTGTTATGATAACTCGGGCGGTGTCGCCCCCTTTCACTAGCGCTGTCACTGTCACTGTCAAGCCGAATGAAGGCCATGGGCATACAGGGCAAAACGGTTAAATAGAGTAGACCTTTAACACAGCTCATAACACTGACAACCCCCATTTAAAGCAATATGCTTACATGCGCCATCTTAGATGTTTTACATTTTAGAATCAAGACTAAAAGTATCCCAAAATTATGATACATATGTTTTATATCTCTGTGAGTCTGTAAAACAACAATTTCAACATAAAACTGCGCGGTTTATTCGCGCGCGGACGTGATAGCGAGCCGCGGTCGACATCACACTGAATACCATAACAGTGAACAGGCGAGCAGGGATATAAAGCGGGCCAACAACTGCTCCGGTGAACAAACTGGTTCTCTCCGGATAGCCCACTGGCTTTCAGGATTTAAATTCAAGACAGAATATATTTATTTGACATGGAGAAGAGGTTGGTAATACAAAAAAATACAGAATATATTGCTTTAAGTGAGGGAGTCATTCCCCCTTCACCAATAGACAAAGGCACCTCCCGCCACGTAATCAACAATGGTATGGTTGGATGGTTGGTTGTATATTCATGACGATTTAACAAATTTTGGTCATGTCGCGTCAATGAGAGAAGGATGGGAGAGTGGAACCATGTCCCCGGGGGTAACCCCCTACTCTTTGCGAACGATGACATGGGATCTTTATCCTGCGACAACACAGACATGGTCACAGCAGGGTTCGAACCGTCGACTCACGTGCCATTAGGCTCCCAGGTGGCCGGAACACTGAAGGCGAGCGCTCTGACCAACTGAGCTACAGGGGCGGCCCCTCACAGGCAGGCGGATTCAGTCCCCAGTTTCAACACTCTCCACCACTCTGTGCCTTCGACTCACTCCGCTAGGGCTTCATTATATCTTTGTTGTCGCCTACGTTCTCAATGCATTTTCACACTCGCTTGCCAGGGCGGCGCTGCGGAAATTGATAGGAAAAATGTGTCGCGCATTTCTACAAATTAGTGCTGGAACCCAGCCTAAGCCTAATAACACATGAAATCAGGTGATGAAAAGAAAGAGTTCTGTCACAATTATAACTTGTTCGAAAGGGTACAAGATTTATTAAATACACAAAGCTCGTTATGTTTAAATTTTAAAAAATTATAATGTTGCAAGAAATTACAGCTGATTTGACCGCTTTTCAACAATCTTGAAATTTCCCCCCCGGCCGACAGCAGCGGTAAAACTACCTTGCGTAGCGCCACCGTTCCGGGGAGCTTGACTCTCCACCTCCATGCAACCCTTTTCATTCACACCCAAGCCACCGATTCTTATTTGTTCTTACTCCATAGACAAAAGCTAAATTCTAACCGAACAATACCGTAGCGCCAACACTTTAATATTGACGTCTGAATGTCGATCTATAAACCCTGAGAACGCTCAGATGTAGACACTTACAGAGCATGGGAAGCCAATGAGAAACTAAAGGCGGAGGGAAATCTGAGGGATTTAGGAGGGGTTGGTGGGCGGCGAGGTGAGGGCGAGTCAAGGTCAGATGCAGTGAAGGCGGGCTAATTGGTTGCTGAAGAGAATCCGCACTCGCCACCGTCTAATCTGGCTAAATATAGCCAGATTAGACGTTGGAGATGGGGTGGCCAATTTGATTTATGTCATCCAGGGTAGCGAAGGCTGCGGCCCATATAGTTCACCTTTTCCTCGAGTGGCGTGCTCGGCCTGCATTACAGGCATATGTGTCGCTTTTTACGAGTTCTGCAGAACAGTAACCACCGAGGCGGGAACTAAAAGACGAAAAATGCACAAAAATATATGTCTCACACGAGCAATTTCATTTCGGCTGCAATTTTTGAAGCTACCCGGTGAGCACCTTGAGATGAGACATACTTTCTCTGAGGGTAAAATGATTGATATTATGGATATATGGACATACAATTATGAAGTTTATATCCAATATCGAGGCCTCGTTGGTGCTCGACCGTTCTTTGTGGCATCGTCACGCCGTGACCTAGGGACGAGAATTCATTCGAATTTAAACAATTTGTCTTCCACGTCATGAAGTCTTAACCCCGTTCTAAACAATCATGTAAGAGCGAAGATAAACGAAAAATTTGAATGAATTTGGAAAAATCTTAACTGCGTTTTATGTAATGTAGACTTCTTAAAACGAATAGTATAATACTTTTCTTTGTATCCTCGGGGATGCTCCCTGCCAGAGCATTGTAGGAGCCGAAACGGATCACGTCCCTTTGTGACAGACAAAGGCATTGCTTGCAACAAGGACGTCCTGTGGCCGATTTCACGTACATAATTTAGCCGGCAACGGGGCTTAGTCGGCTAAAATCGCCCACCATTTACATGGTAACCAGGGGCGGAACCAGAAAATCTGGATAGGGGGGTGGGGGGGGGGGGGGGGGTAGGGTCGGATCCAGATATGCTGGAAAGCGGGCGCCGGTTTCAATTTTCATTCGATTTTCATGTTAAATGGGTATGGGAAATGTTTCATTTCATTTATGCCTCGTGAAGTTAAAAGCTGTAACTTACAAGGCTGGTGACTAAAGCGTTTCACATTCCACATAATACTATAGGAAAGTGTTTTATGGTGTACTAAACATATTGCACAACTTTGTTAGTGTGAACTCTTCAAGACACATATTCGTTATCCTATCGATATTCATGACCAGGAAACCATCAGTTCGGCCAAAAACTATTGCTTTCCCGCTGAATATGTGTATTGGTGGAACAAAAACATTATTTCTGTGTTAAAAGATTTCAAAGATTTGTTGTAATATGGCTTCCATGAACGAGGACAGTCAGGGCAAAAGCAATGTTTCACATCGTAATATGCTGACAGCTGTTTTTTTTTATATTCATCTTGCATGGTAAGGTGATATTTAGCTCATAATACTCTTTTTTGCCTCTTTATTTCTGCATACGCATTACCTCACTCGCATATACAAACTTGAAATCTACATGGCTTTGTCTTTGTGTGCAATATGGCGTTCGCTATATTCGTTGTTAACAAAATTCCACACTCCAGATGAACGTTTTGCCTCATGACTAAGGATTGCTGTGTTCACTGGCGAGCAACTCTTGGTGATTTTGTCTTCCGTACGTGTCGCGCCAAGGCTTTATTTAACACAAATGTTTGTAAAATAACATAACTCTTTGATTTCTCTTTCATATATTTTGTCTACGGCAATGCGTCCGTCTCTGATATCCTCCAATCACTTGATGAACAATGCCGCACTTTGCACAATTGGTGCCACGCCAAAACAACTTGAGCTCATATTCTTCTTCTGTGTTTACTCGCTGACGTTCCTGAGTTATAACGTATCGAATAACAGAAGGAAATATTCGACAACAGATGACAACGCACTGCATCCTTGGAAATTCATCTGTCAATCTCGTGACATCATCGGGGAATTTGTAAATAACTCTCATATGCAATGGTTGGAGAGATAAACCCGCCGGATCTCACTTTTGCTACTTTGACGAACGCGTTGTGGTTTCGTGGAATAAAAACATTAAACTAACCATTGCAACACATTCTTATTTGTTTTTTATTCTTACTTATCTTCCATAAAAGTTAACTTTGAGCTCAAACATCGTGGCATCAACACTAGAAACACCAGCATGGGATTCCTTTCGCCACGTGAATATCGGAATTACCCCCAAATACATTCGTAAAGAATATCATGTTCTTTGTTTTTTCTGACAGTAAGATTACATCGAGCTTTTGAGCTTGTAAAAATGACGTAATTTCCATTTTTGAAAATACCAAGGCGTGTACCAATACCAATACCAAGGCGTGTACCAATACGAATACCAGTGCGTGTACCAATACCAATATCAATGCATGTACCAATACCAATACCAATGCGTGTACCAATACCAATACCAATGCGTGTACCAATACCAATACCAAGGCGTGTACCAATACCAATATCAAGGCGTGTACCAATACCAATATCAAGGCGTGTACCAATACCAATATCAAGGCGTGTACCAATACCAATACCAATGCGTGTACCAATATCAATATCAAGGCGTGTACCAATACCAATATCAAGGCGTGTACCAATACCAATACCAATGCGTGTACCAATATCAATACCAATGCGTGTACCAATACCAATACCAATGCGTGTACCAATACCAATATCAAGGCGTGTACCAATACCAATATCAAGGCGTGTACCAATACCAATATCAAGGCGTGTACCAATACCAATATCAAGGCGTGTACCAATACCAATACCAATGCGTGTACCAATACCAATATCAAGGCGTGTACCAATACGAATACCAGTGCGTGTACCAATACCAATATCAATGCATGTACCAATACCAATACCAATGCGTGTACCAATACCAATACCAATGCGTGTACCAATACCAATACCAAGGCGTGTACCAATACCAATATCAAGGCGTGTACCAATACCAATATCAAGGCGTGTACCAATACCAATATCAAGGCGTGTACCAATACCAATACCAAGGCGTGTACCAATACCAATATCAAGGCGTGTACCAATACCAATATCAAGGCGTGTACCAATACCAATATCAAGGCGTGTACCAATACGAATACCAGTGCGTGTACCAATACCAATATCAATGCATGTACCAATACCAATACCAATGCGTGTACCAATACCAATACCAATGCGTGTACCAATACCAATACCAAGGCGTGTACCAATACCAATATCAAGGCGTGTACCAATACCAATATCAAGGCGTGTACCAATACCAATACCAAGGCGTGTACCAATACCAATACCAAGGCGTGTACCAATACGAATACCAGTGCGTGTACCAATACCAATATCAATGCATGTACCAATACCAATACCAATGCGTGTACCAATACCAATACCAATGCGTGTACCAATACCAATACCAAGGCGTGTACCAATACCAATATCAAGGCGTGTACCAATACCAATATCAAGGCGTGTACCAATACCAATATCAAGGCGTGTACCAATACCAATATCAAGGCGTGTACCAATACCAATACCAATGCGTGTACCAATACCAATACCAAGGCGTGTACCAATACCAATATCAAGGCGTGTACCAATACCAATACCAAGGCGTGTACCAATACCAATATCAAGGCGTGTACCAATACCAATATCAAGGCGTGTACCAATACCAATATCAAGGCGTGTACCAATACCAATACCAAGGCGTGTACCAATACCAATATCAAGGCGTGTACCAATACCAATATCAAGGCGTGTACCAATACCAATATCAAGGCGTGTACCAATACCAATACCAATGCGTGTACCAATACCAATATCAAGGCGTGTACCAATACCAATATCAAGGCGTGTACCAATACCAATATCAAGGCGTGTACCAATACCAATATCAAGGCGTGTACCAATACCAATATCAAGGCGTGTACCAATACCAATATCAAGGCGTGTACCAATACCAATACCAAGGCGTGTACCAATATCAATATCAAGGCGTGTACCAATACCAATATCAAGGCGTGTACCAATACCAATATCAAGGCGTGTACCAATACCAATATCAAGGCGTGTACCAATACCAATACCAATGCGTGTACCAATACCAATACCAATGCGTGTACCAATACCAATACCAAGGCGTGTACCAATACCAATACCAATGCGTGTACCAATACCAATATCAAGGCGTGTACCAATACCAATATCAAGGCGTGTACCAATACCAATATCAAGGCGTGTACCAATACCAATACCAAGGCGTGTACCAATACCAATATCAAGGCGTGTACCAATACCAATACCAAGGCGTGTACCAATACCAATACCAATGCGTGTACCAATACCAATATCAAGGCGTGTACCAATACCAATATCAAGGCGTGTACCAATACCAATATCAAGGCGTGTACCAATACCAATATCAAGGCGTGTACCAATACCAATATCAAGGCGTGTACCAATACCAATATCAAGGCCTGTACCAATACCAATATCAAGGCGTGTACCAATATCAATATCAAGGCGTGTACCAATATCAATATCAAGGCGTGTACCAATACCAATATCAAGGCGTGTACCAATACCAATACCAAGGCGTGTACCAATACCAATACCAATGCGTGTACCAATACCAATACCAAGGCGTGTACCAATACCAATACCAATGCGTGTACCAATACCAATATCAAGGCGTGTACCAATACCAATATCAAGGCGTGTACCAATACCAATATCAAGGCGTGTACCAATACCAATATCAAGGCGTGTACCAATACCAATACCAAGGCGTGTACCAATACCAATATCAAGGCGTGTACCAATACCAATATCAAGGCGTGTACCAATACCAATACCAAGGCGTGTACCAATACCAATACCAATGCGTGTACCAATACCAATATCAAGGCGTGTACCAATACCAATATCAAGGCGTGTACCAATACCAATACCAAGGCGTGTACCAATACCAATATCAAGGCGTGTACCAATACCAATATCAAGGCGTGTACCAATACCAATATCAAGGCGTGTACCAATACCAATACCAAGGCGTGTACCAATACCAATACCAATGCGTGTACCAATACCAATATCAAGGCGTGTACCAATATCAATATCAAGGCGTGTACCAATACCAATACCAATGGGTGTACCAATACCAATATCAAGGCGTGTACCAATACCAATATCAAGGCGTGTACCAATACCAATATCAAGGCGTGTACCAATACCAATATCAAGGCGTGTACCAATACCAATACCAATGCGTGTACCAATACCAATACCAATGCGTGTACCAATACCAATACCAATGGGTGTACCAATACCAATATCAAGGCGTGTACCAATACCAATATCAAGGCGTGTACCAATACCAATATCAAGGCGTGTACCAATACCAATATCAAGGCGTGTACCAGTACCAATATCAAGGCGTGTACCAATACCAATATCAAGGCGTGTACCAATACCAATATCAAGGCGTGTACCAATACCAATATCAAGGCGTGTACCAATACCAATATCAAGGCGTGTACCAGTACCAATATCAAGGCGTGTACCAATACCAATATCAAGGCGTGTACCAATACCAATATCAAGGCGTGTACCAGTACCAATATCAAGGCGTGTACCAATACCAATATCAAGGCGTGTACCAATACCAATATCAAGGCGTGTACCAATACCAATATCAAGGCGTGTACCAATACCAATATCAAGGCGTGTACCAATACCAATACCAAGGCGTGTACCAATACCAATATCAAGGCGTGTACCAATACCAATATCAAGGCGTGTACCAGTACCAATATCAAGGCGTGTACCAATACCAATATCAAGGCGTGTACCAATACCAATATCAAGGCGTGTACCAATACCAATATCAAGGCGTGTACCAATACCAATATCAAGGCGTGTACCAGTACCAATATCAAGGCGTATACCAATACCAATATCAAGGCGTGTACCAATACCAATATCAAGGCGTGTACCAGTACCAATATCAAGGCGTGTACCAATACCAATATCAAGGCGTGTACCAATACCAATATCAAGGCGTGTACCAATACCAATATCAAGGCGTGTACCAATACCAATATCAAGGCGTGTACCAATACCAATACCAAGGCGTGTACCAATACCAATACCAAGGCGTGTACCAATACCAATATCAAGGCGTGTACCAATACCAATATCAAGGCGTGTACCAATACCAATACCAAGGCGTGTACCAATACCAATATCAAGGCGTGTACCAATACCAATATCAAGGCGTGTACCAATACCAATACCAATGCGTGTACCAATACCAATACCAAGGCGTGCACCAATACCAATACCAATGCGTGTACCAATACCAATATCAAGGCGTGTACCAATACCAATATCAAGGCGTGTACCAATACCAATATCAAGGCGTGTACCAATACCAATATCAAGGCGTGTACCAATACCAATATCAAGGCCTGTACCAATACCAATATCAAGGCGTGTACCAATACCAATATCAAGGCGTGTACCAATACCAATATCAAGGCGTGTACCAATACCAATACCAAGGCGTGTACCAATACCAATACCAATGCGTGTACCAATACCAATACCAATGCGTGTACCAATACCAATGCGTGTACCAATACCAAGGCGTGTACCAATACCAATATCAAGGCGTGTACCAATACCAATACCAAGGCGTGTACCAATACCAATACCAATGCGTGTACCAATACCAATATCAAGGCGTGTACCAATACCAATATCAAGGCGTGTACCAATATCAATATCAAGGCGTGTACCAATACCAATATCAAGGCGTGTACCAATACCAATATCAAGGCGTGTACCAATACCAATACCAAGGCGTGTACCAATACCAATATCAAGGCGTGTACCAATACCAATACCAAGGCGTGTACCAATACCAATATCAAGGCGTGTACCAATACCAATATCAAGGCGTGTACCAATACCAATACCAAGGCGTGTACCAATACCAATATCAAGGCGTGTACCAATACCAATACCAATGCGTGTACCAATACCAATACCAATGCGTGTACCAATACCAATACCAAGGCGTGTACCAATACCAATATCAAGGCGTGTACCAATACCAATACCAATGCGTGTACCAATACCAATACCAAGGCGTGTACCAATACCAATACCAATGCGTGTACCAATACCAATACCAATGCGTGTACCAATACCAATACCAATGCGTGTACCAATACCAATATCAAGGCGTGTACCAATACCAATACCAATGCGTGTACCAATACCAATATCAAGGCGTGTACCAATACCAATACCAAGGCGTGTACCAATACCAATATCAAGGCGTGTACCAATACCAATACCAATGCGTGTACCAATACCAATATCAAGGCGTGTACCAATACCAATACCAATGCGTGTACCAATACCAATACCAAGGCGTGTACCAATACCAATACCAAGGCGTGTACCAATACCAATACCAATGCGTGTACCAATACCAATATCAAGGCGTGTACCAATACCAATATCAAGGCGTGTACCAATACCAATATCAAGGCGTGTACCAATACCAATACCAATGCGTGTACCAATACCAATACCAATGCGTGTACCAATACCAATACCAAGGCGTGTACCAATACCAATATCAAGGCGTGTACCAATACCAATATCAAGGCGTGTACCAATACCAATACCAAGGCGTGTACCAATACCAATACCAAGGCGTGTACCAATACCAATATCAAGGCGTGTACCAATACCAATATCAAGGCGTGTACCAATACCAATACCAAGGCGTGTACCAATACCAATACCAAGGCGTGTACCAATACCAATACCAAGGCGTGTACCAATACCAATATCAAGGCGTGTACCAATACCAATATCAAGGCGTGTACCAATACCAATACCAAGGCGTGTACCAATACCAATACCAAGGCGTGTACCAATACCAATACCAAGGCGTGTACCAATACCAATACCAAGGCGTGTACCAATACCAATACCAATGCGTGTACCAATACCAATATCAAGGCGTGCACCAATACCAATGCGTGTCAACTGCGCTATATAACACAAAATGACATTCAATGTCGACCATTCAAATGCCGTCATCTTATTTTCGAGTAGATTTCGTCTGATGGTATCATATATTCCGAGCAATGACAGTTAGTCATTGGCACTTTCAGGACGTCTATCATGATTGTAATCTCTGAAAACGAAGCTAGTATAGGTGTTTTTTGGTAAATTTGATATCAATGGTTAAGGGTGGGGAGTAGGTTGGGACCCCATCGACAGACAGAGACAGATAGACATCCGGACAGAGGGAGAATGGACATAAGAAGATAAATCAAGCTGATGTGGTATGGACTTTAGCCTACAGTTCCACAGCCGCTAGAGTCTCGGCGACATGGCAAGTAGCGCTGCCGTGCCCAGATGGGGCATTTAAATCCAACACCCGACCTTGACTTTCCCCAATACCAATAATCCCGCCTCTGTACAAGAGAACACCATTTTGTCGCTCCCTCAAGTCTTAAGTAGCGATCGTGGCCATATTTGTCTCTCTCCTTCATGAAATCTAAGCTCCTGGACGCTGTCTGTCTCTCTCCTTCTTGAAATCTAAGCTCTTGGACGCTATCTGTCGCTCTCCTTCATGAAATCTAAGCTCTTGGACGCTGTCTGTCTCTCTCCTTCCTGAAATCTAAGCTCTTGGACGCTGTCTGTCTCTCTCCTTCATGAAATCTAAGCTCTTCGACGCTATCTGTCCCTCTCCTTCATGAAATCTAAGCTCTTGGACGCTATCTGTCTCTCTCCTTCATGAAATCTAAGCTCTTGGACGCTGTCTGTCTCTCTCCTTCCTGAAATCTAAGCTCTTGGACGCTGTCTGTCTCTCTCCTTCATGAAATCTAAGCTCTTGGACGCTGTCTCTCTCCTTCCTGAAATCTGAGCGTTCTTTGACACTATCTGGCTCTCTCTTTCCTTAAATGTCTCCCCAATCAGTGTCTACCTGGTTACGACCGTGAGACAATTCCCATTATATTACATGATAAGTTGCTACAGGAGTTAGACCACAGGCGCCTAAGACACAAGCCTAACAAGTCGGATATTAGACCTAGCTTGTGCCCCGCTCCTATATAAATGACCAGGTGGAAAACCGAAAAAAACCTAAATAATATCGAGCCAATTGTTCTCATGGCAAATATTTTTGACACATAGCGTAATATTGAAGACTTGAAAAGTGGCGGTAGACAACATTCACCCATCAAAGTCTGGATCGCAATAACGAGAATGCGAGCATCTGATTGGTCGGAATCTTAAAGCAAGACACCCTTTCCCGGAAAAGAGAAGATAAATTTGCAAATGAAGTAAGTAAACAAGCCATACATTGTTATCTGTGGTCAGCATGGTCAAGTCCCTTGGTGACGGGCATAACAAGCCATACATTGTTATCTGTGGTCAGCATGGTCAAGTCCCTTGGTGACGGGCATAACAAGCCATACATTGTTATCTGTGGTCAGCATGGTCAAGTCCCTTGGTGACGGGCATAACAAGCCATACATTGTTATCTGTGGTCAGCATGGTCAAGTCCCTTGTTGACGGGCATGATACTCGCGATCGGGTTTTTAGAGGTCACCTTGCGGTGGTGATCCGCGCTGTCGTTGCCAGCCGTGTGTTTACGTGCCAGCGGTCACCACTCCCCAGGATAACACTTCGAAAGACACGTGATGCAATTAGACAGGGGTCTCAACTGTAGAAACACGGCTGTGAGGGGACATGATGGTGAGGATAGAGGAGGAGGAGTAGGTGAGGCGGAAGGAGGGGTGGGGGTAGGGGAGGAGGAGGAACTTAGGTGGGGATGAGGGGGGGAGGGGTAGGGGAAGAGGAGGAGATGAGGGGAAAAGGTTAGAGACGGAGGGATGACAGGTGAATGGGAGGTGGGAAGGAGAGGGAGGCGGTAGGGGTGGAAGGTGAAGGGGAGGAGAGGGAGGCGGGAGGGGTGAAGATTGAAAGGGAGGAGGGGAGGAGAGGGAGGCGGGACAGGTGGAAGGTGAAGCGGTTACGCGGTCTTCGTATAGTCTTTCTTCTTGCACCTTCATTTGCGCAGTTTGCGCGGGGGTGGGGGGGGGGGGGGTGAGGGGGTGGATAGAGGTTGGTCAACACAGGATTGGCTATGGATGGTAAACAGCAACCAAAAATGGTGGCGAGGGATAAGATTACAGCTGTACTCAGGATTGGGGCGACCGCCTCGTTGTCAGAAAGGCGTTTCGACACGGAAGGAGATACGGGGTGTGTGTGTGTGGGGGGGGGGACGTGTACAAAGCACCGTAGCCCTTCCTAACAGTATCCTGTTTCATATTCCGGACATGAGCAGACGCTAAACCAGAGGTGAGGGAGTACAGATTAAACAAAGAAAATGTGACATTTATGGGCAAAAATGGCCTGCGAGGGGTGAAACAGATGAGACACGCCCCCCTCCACCCACCTGCACCACAAACCAGACTAAGCCACACGCACCAACACCCCGCCCCCACCCTCTCTTGCCATACAGTTTTTCGGGGACCATGCACTCAAATGATCTTTGCGTTGCTATTCATGTATCCGCAGACTTTAATTTGCACGGGTTTGGTGTGAACTACCTGATGGTCGGGATTCACGGAGGCAACAAGAAACCCCAGAGCAAGGGACATTTGATAGACATTGTCGGAAGTTCAATCCGTGAATCTGTGGCGGATTTCACGAACGCATTTTAGCCGAGTACGGTCTTCTAGTCGACTAAAATTAGCATGTAAGTGATTTTAGCGATTTTTGCCCAGTAGCCGGCTAAACTATTTACGTGAAATAGGCCACTGGGAATTAAGGAAGCAGAGAAGCAGAGAACAGAAAAAAGAAAGAAACAAATTCTCAAATCTGTCGAAATTGAAAGGAATATACAATCCGTCAAGCTGGGTTCTCTAGGGAAAAGAACGGAAGGCCATCTCCAATGCCATCGGCGTAGGCCCCCGCCGCCTCCTTCTCCCCTCTTCTCCTCCCCCCCCCCCCGCCCTCCTGCCCTACCCACTGCCTCACCCCGGTCAAGCGGTCCAGCGTTCCTATGTTCGAGTGACTAGTAATTACACCTGTACATACTCGAGGGATTCGTCTTAATTACTGGCCTCGGACGACACGTTGTTTCCTCCCATCGTCCCTCTGGGGGCGTGTCAGTCTGGTGTCCCGATACGATGTACACTCTCCACCCTGCCCCGACAGGTGGCGCCTTTGTGCTCCCCCCCCCTCCCCCAAATGGATACGAGGTAAAAAGGACGTCGGACCGGTATCAAGGGAGATACGGGAACCAGTCTTCCCAAAATTAAAAATATCCGGTGATATTATATAATTTATAGGGAGAGAGAGAGAGTTGGAGGATGGGGTTGGGATGGGATGGGGGGTGGGTGGGTGGGGGAGACGGTGGGAGGGGTGTGTATGTGTGTGTGGGGGGGGGGGGGGTTAAACAGCCATACACAGATGTTTGATGTTTCAGCCACCGCAATCACATTGCCAGCAGACTTCTTCATAATTAAAGGAAATAGCTCATGCCTCAGCCGGCATCAGATTGCGCAGTAGAACGGGGCCCTAACCGAAGCCAATCTCCCAGCAGAGGGCAGCAGACGCTGTAGCCGGGATGGTAGAAATGAGAGAGGCCTGTCGGAGAGTGCCACTAGCGATGGAAGCGACGCCATCTAGCGAATGTAAATGGAGAAGCGCCATCTAGCGAATGGAAAAGCGAGTTATCTGCCATTCGATAACGGTGTTCACCATCTTCCGCGTTTCATGGCATATACAAAAATAGATTCCAATTTTGGTCATGGGGTTAAGCGTAGTCCTTCCGGAAACTGTGGGGGAGGGAGAGGGTGGGGGGAGGAGTGTGCGTGTGTCTGGGGGGGGGGGGGCTATCCAGGTCACACAACGTGATGCATGTACTAAGAATGCATTTCATGTACCAGCATGTGACTTGTCAAACCCCCACCACACCCCCCACACGAACACCCCGCCCTTCCCCCCATGTACTATTGTTAGGTGTTAATAAGCACCATGGACTAACAGAGTAGAACGCTTGCGAGCGGTGAATATTAGGGTAATCATATATTTTGTGGCAAAACATATGAAGGTAGATTTGGCAATCGAGGTATTGCAATGGACCCCTTAACAACACTTTTCTTCTTTTTTTTTTTTTTTTTTGGCACTATTCACCAGCGGTACATGGTGTGTTGGAGATGTTACCAGGACTCCAAGGATTTTAAGGGGATACCCCCTCTGGATCGCGAATCCCCAAGCATTAGGGAGAGCAATATCGAATCTCCAAGATTAGGACATTTTAAAGCTAGGCGCGAAAAAAGCGCCTTAATGGTGATATCGCGAATATCGAGGAATTTGCAGACTGCTCTAACGGATCGTGGTAAATAGGGAAAGGGTCTTCGCGTTGAAGCAAGACTTGTACGGATAAATAGGAAATTGGTATTCGCATTGAAGCAGGAATTTTCCGGATAACAATCTCCAAAGTTGCCAACAACAAGAATTCCCGGATGCCAATCGCGGAGATGGAAAAATGTATTCCCTCCCCTATGTTGAGTCATGTTCGTTATTTTTTGAGTGTTACGGACAGCGCAGGAAATACCCCATCATAAAAAAAGCAAGGAAGCGGATACACTCTCAAAAAAGAGGAATGAGGGGCCAGGAGGGGCAAGGAGTTTCGGGACGTCGCCGCCACATTTCCGACAAGAAACCATAGATTGAGAGTTTATATAATGACCGCCACCGCCCCCCCACGCCCGTACCGGCACCGCCACCCCCGTCCCCTACCACTCACACCCACAGCGCCCAACGCCCAAGTCGGATGAGGAATTGCTCCGCCGGTGTTGGTTCCCTTTGAAAGCTGCAGCCCTTCCGCCCCCCTTCTCCCCGTGGAGGGGCCGCCTCGATAGCTCAGTGGGTTAGAGCGCTCGCCTTGAATGTTCTGGCCACCTGAGAGCCTAATGACACGTGGATCGGTGGTCACAGGATTAAGATTCTATGTCATTCGTCACAAAGAGTAGGGGGTTACCCCTGGGACGTGGCTCCGTTCTTCCATCCCTTGACCCATTAACGCGATATGACTAGCAATGGTTAAAGCGTCCTCAATAAACAACCAATCGCCCCGTGGACCGTCCATCACGCAACCCTTCGAGTATAACATCAACCCTCTCTTGTACCAGCGGCGGTCAGCCGGTTCCCATCGACTTCTTGTCATGTCGGACCGTTGTGGGGATTGTTTGATATACGCCTCAGAGCCTCCAAGCAAGCGAGCGAATAGAAGGAAGAATATTGTGGACCAAATACCAATGGGGCACGTGGGTCGGTGGTTCGCGCCCCGCTGTGGCCATGTCTGTGTGGTCGCAGGATAAAGATCCCATGTCCTCCTTCGCAAAGAGTAGGTTACCCCAGGGGACATGGCTCCACTCTCCCTTCCTTCTCTCATTGACGCGATATGACCAAAAGTGGTTAAGGCGTCATGGAAATACAACCAATCAACTAACATGTTAGAGCACCGGGCTACTTACTGAAAGCCAGCAGGATACCAGGTAAAATGAACTACCTCCGGTGGTTCCCATTGCATCCTTAATCAGGTGAGAATGGGCGGCTCTGTTGGGATAATATAATTCGCTACTAGCCGAAAGCAAGCGAGTGAAAGAAAAAAAAATAATTTGCGCTGATTGCGTCTGAAAGGTTCTCCAAAAAGGGGCCACTGAGAGCTAATGTTCTTTACTTTGCAAAGCACCCCTTCGGTGCGGATCTTGTCAGTGTTAAAGCGGTTTAATAAGATTACAGCATAGCCGCTTGCCCCGAACGCGACTTGTGTTTTCTGACATAGCTTTAAATCCACTTTGAAGGTGCCATCAGAAAACGCGAGGACTTAACACGTCGACGAAGGCAGTCTCACAAAGAATCTTGAAAGCCAAGTTGACTTGTGAAGATGGGTAAAGTAGTGAGTTAACCTGATTACGTTGGTTGCCATCAGATAGGCTGGTGAGGGAGACGATGCCACTCCAGCAAGGACGACGATGTGGCGTTGATGACCGCTGGGCGGATGTGGTCGAGGGGTGGGTGGGAATGCGAGGGTAACTTAGGGTTAGAGATAGGGAAGAAAGGAGATGGTACCGGGCAGGTCGGGTTGAGAAGAAGGACGTGCCGGTACCTGAGGTAGGGCAAGGGGGTAAGGTACGGAGGGCAGGGGTTGTCACCCCTGGGTTGTCATACGGGGATGGTGGTGGGGTAAGGAGAGCAGGGGTTGTCACCCCTGGGTTGTTATACGGGGATGGTGGTGGGGTAGGCACGGGTTGTCACAAGGGGATGATGGTAGGGCAAGGAGAGTAAGGGTTGTCACACGGGGATGGTGGTTGGGCAAGGAGAGTAAGGGTTGTCACACGGGGATGGTGGTGGGGCAAGGAGAGTAAGGGTTGTCACACAGGGATAGTGGTGTGGCAAGGAGAGTAAGGGTTGTCACACGGGGATGGCGGTGGGGCAAGGAGAGTAAGAATTGTCACACGGGGATGGTGGTGGGGCAAGGAGAGTAAGGGTTGTCACACGGGGATGGTGGTTGGGCCAGGAGAGTAAGGGTTGTCACACGGGGATTGCGATGGGGCAAGGAGAGTAAGGGTTGTCACACGGGGATGGTGGTGTGGCAAGAAGAGTAAGGGTTGTCACACGGGGATGGTGGTTGGGCAAGGAGAGTAAGGCTTGTCACACGGGGATGGTGGTGTGGCAAGGAGAGTAAGGGTTGTCACACGGGGATGGTGATGGGGCGAGGAGAGTAAGGGTTGTCACACGGGGATGGTGGTGTGGCAAGCAGAGTAAGGGTTGTCACACGGGGATGGTGGTTGGGCAAGGAGAGTAAGGCTTGTCACACGGGGATGGTGGTGTGGCAAGAAGAGTAAGGGTTGTCACACGGGGATGGTGGTTGGGCAAGGAGAGTAAGGCTTGTCACACGGGGATGGTGGTGTGGCAAGAAGAGTAAGGGTTGTCACACGGGGATGGTGATGGGGCGAGGAGAGTAAGGGTTGTCACACGGGGATGGTGGTGTGGCAAGCAGAGTAAGGGTTGTCACACGGGGATGGTGGTTGGGCAAGGAGAGTAAGGCTTGTCACACGGGGATGGTGGTGTGGCAAGAAGAGTAAGGGTTGTCACAAGGGGATGGTGGAGTGGCAAGGAGAGTAAGGGTTGTCACACGGGGATGGTGGTGTGGCAAGGAGAGTAAGGGTTGTCACACGGGGATGGCGATGGTGTAAGGAGAGTAAGGGTTGTCACACGGGGATGGTGATGGGCAAGGAGAGTAAGGGTTGTCACACGGGGATGGTGATGGGCAAGGAGAGTAAGGGTTGTCACACAGGGATGGTGGTTGGGCAAGGAGAGTAAGGGTTTTCGCCCGGGGATGGTGGTGGGGCAAGGAGAGTAAGCGTTGTCACACGGGATGGCGGTAGGGTAAGGAGAGTAAGGGTTGTCACACGGGGATTGTGGTTGGGCAAGGCGAGTAAGGGTTGTCACACGGGGATGGTGATGGCAAGGAGAGTAAGGGTTGTCACACGGGGATGGTGGTGGGGCAAGAAGAGTAAGGGTTGTCACACGGGGATGGTGATGGGCAAGGAGAGTAAGGGTTGTCACACGGAGATGGTGGTGGGGTAAGGAGAGTAAGGGTTGTCACACGGGGATGGTGAGTGGCAAGGGAGAGTAAGGGTTGTCACACGGGGATGGTGGTGGGGCAAGAAGAGTAAGGGTTGTCACACGGGGATGGTGATGGGCAAGGAGGGGTAAGGGTTGTCACACAGAGATGGTGGTGGGTAAGGAGAGTAAGGGTTGTCACACGGGGATGGTGATGGGGCAAGAAGAGTAAGGGTTGTCACACGGGGATGGCGATGGGCAAGGAGAGTATGGGTTGTCACACGGGGATGGTGGTGTGGCAAGGAGAGTAAGGGTTGTCACACGGGGTATGTGTGGAGTGGCAAGGAGAGTAAGGGTTGTCACACGGGGATGGCGATGGGCAAGGAGAGTAAGGTTGTCACACGGAGATGGAGGTGGGGCAAGGAGAGTAAGGGTTGTCACACGGGGATGGTGGTTGTGTAAGGAGAGTAAGGGTTGTCACACGGGGATGGTGGAGTGGCAAGGAGAGTAAGTGTTGTCACACGGGGATGGTGGTGGGGCAAGGAGAGTAAGGATTGTCACACGGGGATGGCGGTGGGGCAAGGAGAGTAAGGGTTGTCACACGGGGATGGCGGTGGGGCAAGGAGAGTAAGGGTTGTCACACGGGGATGGTGGTTGTGTAAGGAGAGTAAGGGTTGTCGCACGGGGATGGTGATGGGCAACGAGAGTATGGGTTGTCACACGGGATGGTGATGGGCAAGGAGAGTAAGGGTTGTCGCACGGGGATGGCGGTGGGGCTCGAAAAGAGCATGAAAATTTTGCATCTAATTTCAGCGATGACGACGTTTCGCGGTAGGGCTGGGTTGATTGACGATTCGGCGTAAACGTACCGATCACCGTTCTTGAAACTTGTAAGTTTCCCGTTCGGGTCTCTTTCTTGGCAATATCTCACCGATGTGCGGAGACTGACGCCGTTTGTTGTGAGGTACTTCTCGATCTCCTCATTGCTCGCCGATATTGGGAGCTCCCGTAGTATCACCTTCTCACTGACGCTGCTGCTTCCTGGTTTCCTTGAGACATTGCCTATGCTTGGGTTCTTGTCATGCAGATAAATGAGGAGGCCTCGTATTTTAAAATTATTTTCCACGAGTAAATTAACTCGGGTAGGTTTTGACAGTGGGTAGATTCGCCAAACACCGCGTATGAGCTGAGCTCCATCAATGGTGCGCGGTCCACACTGTTTCTCCGCCGCCATGCACACGTCGTATGCGTTAAGCGGTTGCTGATTGCCCGCCGGCGAGTTATCGAGGTGATCCTTGAGCCGAAAGAACACCGGCTCTATGCTTGACTGGTCTGGCATGCTTTCGTGAGCGATTCGCTGTGCGCCGTACAACTAACCTGGCAATGGCCAACAATGTTAAACAGAGAATGTGATAAAGTATCGAACAAAACTGAAATATAGAGGTCGAACTATTACAGTTTCCCGGCGAAAAGACAGAAATCCGATCGATGGGTACAGAGTTATCCACCCTGAACTGTTCGTGACCGTAGGATATCCGCTAATGCCAGTAAACGCCGTAAGTATTCTGAGCTGTGAAAAAAAAGCGTTTGTTCTTCTGAAGGTGACTACGGTGGGCTGTAACCATCAGTGAATCTGTGGGAATAGTATAAGAAAACGTACAATGTACACACGAATATGTTTATTTTGCGAAGAGTTCATCGCCGAATTACTGACTACTCCTTCATTGGGCTTGATATCGAGATTTCGGCGGACGTGTTCAAAGATTTCTTCGAAGTAATACGTACCTCAATTGTTTACAACGATCCTAGGGCGTGCATCAATATCTTCTTAAGCATCGTCTCTCCTTGCCCCACCGCCATCCCCGTGTGACAACCCTTACTCTCCTTGCCCCATCACCATCCCCGTGTGACAACCCTTACTCTCCTTGCCCATCACCATCCCCGTGCGACAACCCTTACTCTCCTTGCCCATCACCATCCCCGTGCGACAACCCTTACTCTCCTTGCCCATCACCATCCCCGTGTGACAACCCTTACTCTCCTTGCCCCACCGCCATACCCGTGTGACAACCCTTACTATCCTTGCCCATCACCATCCCCCTGCGACAACCCTTACTCTCCTTGCCCATCACCATCCCCGTGTGACAACCCTTACTCTCCTTGCCCCACCGCCATCCCCGTGTGACAACCCTTACTCTCCTTGCCTCATCACCATCCCCGGGCGACAACCCTTACTCTCCTTGCCCATCACCATCCCCGTGTGACAACCCTTACTCTCCTTGCCCCATCACCATCCCCGGGCGACAACCCTTACTCTCCTTTCCCATCACCATCCCAGTGCGACAACCCTTACTCTCCTTGCCCATCACCATCCCCGTGCGACAACCCTTACTCTCCTTGCCCATCACCATCCCCGTGTGACAACCCTTACTCTCCTTGCCCCACCGCCATCCCCGTGTGACAACCCTTACTCTTCTTGCCCATCACCATCCCCGTGCGACAACCCTTACTCTCCTTGCCCATCACCATCCCCGTGTGACAACCCTTACTCTCCTTGCTCCACCGCCATACCCGTGTGACAACCCTTACTCTCCTTGCCCATCACCATCCCCGTGTGACAACCCTTACTCTCCTTGCCCCACCGCCATCCCCGTGTGACAACCCTTACTCTCCTTGCCCCATCACCATCCCCGTGTGACAACCCTTACCCTCCTTGCCCATCACCATCCCCGTGCGACAACCCTTACTCTCCTTGCCCATCACCATCCCCGTGTGACAACCCTTACTCTCCTTGCCCCACCGCCATACCCGTGTGACAACCCTTACTCTCCTTGCCCATCACCATCCCCGTGCGACAACCCTTACTCTCCTTGCCCATCACCATCCCCGTGTGACAACCCTTCCTCTCCTTGCCCATCACCATCCCCGTGTGACAACCCTTACTCTCCTTGCCCATCACCATCCCCGTGTGACAACCCTTACTCTCCTTGCCCATCACCATCCTCGTGTGACAACCCTTACTCTCCTTGCCCATCACCATCCCCGTGTGACAACCCTTACTCTCCTTGCCCATCACCATCCCCGTGTGACAACCCTTACTCTCCTTGCCCATCACCATCCCCGTGCGACAACCCTTACTCTCCTTGCCCATCACCATCCCCGTGGGACAACCCTTACTCTCCTTGCCCCACCGCCATCCTCGTGTGACAACCCTTACTCTCCTTGCCCCATCACCATCCCCGGGCGACAACCCTTACTCTCCTTGCCCATCACCATCCCCGTGTGACAACCCTTACTCTCCTTGCCCCATCACCATCCCCGGACGACAACCCTTACTCTCCTTGCCCCATCACCATCCCCGGGCGACAGCCCTTACTCTCCTTGCCCATCACCATCCCCGTGTGACAACCCTTACTCTCCTTGCCCCACCGCCATCCCCGTGTGACAACCCTTACTCTCCTTGCCCATCACCATCCCCGTGCGACAACCCTTACTCTCCTTGCCCATCACCATCCCCGTGTGACAACCCTTACTCTCCTTGCCCCACCGCCATACCCGTGTGACAACCCTTACTCTCCTTGCCCATCACCATCCCCGTGCGACAACCCTTACTCTCCTTGCCCATCACCATCCCAGTGTGACAACCCTTACTCTCCTTGCCCATCACCATCCCCGTGTGACAACCCATACTCTCGAAAAGAGCATGAAAATATTGCCGAGCATGCAACCAGCTGGGACATAAGGCCGGAGAAGCTGTTTGCCCAGCTCTAACCACCGAAAGGGACATCACGGTCTTCGCCGGTCACTTTCACCCAATGTCAAATTTCTACACGCATGAACTCATGACGTTCGACCAAAAATTCCACAGCGTCGAGCAAGCGTGACAATGGCGAAGAGCCTTCAATGCCAGCGAACATATCCTGGCCAAGCAAATCATGAATACCAAACATGCCGGAGAGGTGAGACAACTTGTGAAAAACCACGAAGGGATCACCGCTGATCCGAATGAGGATATGCAGATCATGGAATACCTCATTGGTATGAAAGCCAAGCAGTGTGACGACTTCACACACTGTCTGATAGAAAGTCAGAAATACATTGCTGAGGCATCAACGGATAAGTTGTGGGCAAGCGGCCTAAACCTCCAAGACACCATATCGACGAAGCCCGAATACTGGCCAGGCAGCAACAAAATCGGCACGCTTTTAGAGCAGCTCCGGGACAAGGTGATAAGGGAGGAAGCGCAGGCACCATCAAAGGGTGACAATCCAATCCAAGACAATACCGACGTTTCCCCGGACACCGCCCAGGATACGGCCTGCCAAAGTGGGCAAATTGCGGATCCAGAGACCTCCCAAGTCTGCCAAGTCGTCATCGCTGAAACGAAAGGACGGGCAAGCAGACCGCGCAAGAGAGACGAGCAGCCCCATATGCGGACCCACAGCAAATCAAAGGCCCGCAACGTAAAGGACAACTCTGCACGATGTCACAGCCAGGGGTGCTCGCCAACCACGTGAAACTTCAGTAAGGCCGACTGGTGCACGCCGTCAAACAAACGGAAGACCTTAGCCGGTACCCCGCCAGCCGAATCTGAATGTAAACTCGCCAGAGGGAGCAACGGGGACGGCTGAGTTCACAGCGCCCGTGGTCTTACATGGTCTAACATGGTAACGACACCCCTCCATCCCTGCGGACCTACCTCTATGAACACTGGATTAATGGACGAAAACAATGTGAAACCTAGGATGAATTTGATATTTCATGTCAAAAGATAAATCCGGCAATGGGTGAAAATCAGAAAGGTGATATCGTGACTTGTACCAGTCTTAATGTAAGAGGTTTACGGAAAAGAGTAAAACGTGAGAAGGTCTTCATGTTCCTTAAAAATAAGGGTTCTGATATCGCGTTTTTGCAGGAAACATTCGTCACGGATAGTTTCGTTGGTAAATTCAATAGAAAGTGGGAAGGAAAGGCATTTCATTCAGTAAGTGATTCTTCTTACAGTAGAGACACAGCCATTCTAGTCAGCACTAAGCTAGATTTTGAGTTGATTAGTTAGACATATTGGTAATGAAGGTAGATCACTGTTAGTAAACTGTGTGATAAAGGGAACAGAATATTGTTTGGTAAATGTGTATGCACCAAATGACGGAAAAGCTAGAGTTGACTTCTTCAAGCACGTACGTAATTGGATTCTCCAGAACTCATGCAATGCCTCTCAAACTGTGGTTGGGGGGATTTTAACACCGTGAATGCCAGTATTGACAGAAAGTCTGGTCATCTTGACCAAAGCTCATCTGAATTTACTGTCTTTAAGAAAGTGCTTAATCTGAGAGATACTTACCTTTGTTTGAATCCTTTTAAAAGGGAATACACGTATATAGACCCTTCTCCTAGAGGTAATTCCAGTCGAATTAATTATATACTTGTATCCGCAGATCTAATGGAAAAAGCTAGGGCGTCAGATATTATTCACGCGCCCACACTAGACCATAAGTCGATGCTTTTCAACATTCGCATCTCGTCTAGCACCCGTAGGAAAGGATACTGGAAACTCAACATAAAGGTTACAAATGTATTGTCAGAGGAAGATCGCGATCTCTGTGAAGGATATGTGTCAGTGCAGGAATGTTCAAATGCACTAATGGCAATGAAACCAAACAAGTCTCCGGGAAACGACGCGCTCAGTGGAGTTTTATCAAGCATAATGGCCACACATAACAGATGTGTTAGTTGAATCAATCAAGGAATGCTATGAGGAGGAAATGTTGTCGGTGTTGTGTCACAACGCACGTTGCTTTTAACGCTCATTCATAAAGGCAACTCTCGTGGATTACTTAAAAACTACAGACCAATAGGGCATGCAAGTGAATCTCGTTTTATGTGTGCGATACCTCACGAGACCAGATTTTGGGGACAACGGCGTTATATGCGACCTTAATTTTTCACTGCGCAACTCACTCGCTCCCTGCTTGACGAATCAAAACGCTGTCATTCTAGTGACGATTTAGGACGTGGAACCAGGCAAACTGCGCGGTGAGCGAGGGGAGAAAAGGGTGGGTCCCTTCTAAACCTGTATGTAACTTAAATAAGCACCGGTTAACTATCTAGTGACAATATATTGTTGAAAGACACTTTGAACTTGTATGTTCCCGTATCAATAACTGCGGTCAGTAAACTTTGCGCAGTACAGCCCGCTGAATACCCAATATTTGTGCTGGCCTGACTGTGTTGCCGACGGCCGAATTACAGATGACAAGCGGAATAAACCATTATTGGCGAAAATGGGGAAACGGCTATTGTTTTCGACATATCGATTTATCCAATGTTTCTCATACTGCTGATGCATATGGGTGATTTTTTTAGCAGATATGATAGAGCCACTTGAGCTCAATACTACTTAATTGTTATTTTACGGCGAATGATTTTATTACAGTTTTGTCCAAATCAAGAAATCAATTATGACGGCTTTGAAAAATTATAACTAAGCTTTATTTAAATAAAGCTTTGAATAGGAATAACATTACAAAATAAAAAAAAAATTAACTGTATTAACTTAAATGTTGTGACATTATATAAATCCTCAATCATGCCCTTTGTATTTAGCAAATATTTGATGTCAAATAATGTGTACAATGTACCTATACAGATTTGTCTGAGACATATATTACACATAGATATAGATCTAAGTATATGGGAAATGATATGTCTTTTACATATTTTTTAATCTATGATAAAAAAAAATCTATTTGTCAAATCTTAGTTTTTGATTATATTGAAATATTGAGTTTTTTTGCAAGTCAACAATTAAGTGAACATACCAATAAAACATTGCAAAGAATGTAAACATAAATTAGACAAGAGTACAAAGTATGTGGATGCAAATAACTAAATCTATGAAGTGTAAAAAGTAAATCTATTGTGTTTGATGATCTGATGTAAGAAAATGACATTATATCCCTGTATTCTATGTAATATCACACGAAACTGCTATTTTTGGAAATAAACAATTAAAAAAAAATCTATGAAGAAATGAAAAAGTTAACAGACTGCATAAACCTCTAGAACATTTAAGGACAATTAATGAATTTGCCAATGTCATGAATAATGTTTGTCATCACAGAAAGTAGAAAGTTGATTGTTATAGCCTACTTGTAATGTCCAGTTATATTTAAAGTGTTGTAAACTGGTCTTTTCAAATAATGAAACATGTTATAATATATACTATGGCAACGGCGCAGAAGTCTGAAAAAGTGATTATACAACACCAGTTTATTTCTTATGACACACAGAATTTATTGGCAAAGCAATATGTCTTGGTGCTCTTGTCACAACTGTAGCTAAATGTTAGAGAAAAGAATAAAAGTAACAACATGCGCCATATATATTGATGATTAGTATAATTTTATTGTGATGTTTATACTGGTTAAATGAAAATATATATATATAAACCTGCCAAAGATGTTTAATGTTACTTGAGTCCTTATGTGCTACTTGTTATTATGGATATTTTTCTTAATTTTTTTATTTTTATTTTTATTAATATACATTATATGTATAGACCTCAGGACAACATTACCAAAAAGGTGCAATTTAATCAAAATTAAGTCGCACAATCTAAAAAGGACATCTTATCATTACAGAGTTATGCAGCATTAATTTCAAAGTAGATTTTAATTTGCACATAAAAGTAACAATATGTACAATATATATTGATGATTAGTATCATTTTATTGTGATGTTTGTACTGGTTAAATGAAAATATATATATATATATAAACCTGCCAAATATGTTTAATGTTACTTGAGTCCTTATGTGCTACTTGTTATTATGGATATTTTTCTTAATTTTTTATTTTTATTTTTATTAATATACAACATATGTATAGACCTCAGGACAACAGTACCAAAAAGGTGCAATTTAATCAAAATTAAGTCGCACAATCTAAAAAGGACATCTTATCATTACAGAGTTATGCAGCAATAATTTCAATGCAGATTTTAATTTGCAAATGTCATGAACAACTTTTGTCACCCAGGGCTGATTTAATGTAAAACAAAGTTAATGATTATTATATCCTATTAAACCATATAATGTCCTATTTTATTTTAAAAGTCATAAATTTATCTTTTCTTCATTTAAATTGATGGAACACAATCTAATACAATATACCGATAGCAACTGAGAGATTTGAAAAAGCTTATATGTTATATTTATTGCGGTACACCGGATTTATTAACCAAGGAATGTGCCATTGTCATTAATGTTGTCGAATGCAGGAGAAGTAAGAGATGACATTGACCTAACAAAATGTAACATATACATTGATTATCCCTTTATTGGGTTTTTTTATGTTTATGCTGGTTAAATAATAATGTTTCTATATATAATATATATAATAATACGATTAATAATATTACTGAATTCCTTATGGGTTAATTGTTATCAATATTTTTAATAGTTTTTTTTTCTCTTCTTTTTTTATTATATCTTTCATGTTTCATCAGGAAAAAAGTAGCTATGAAAAGTGTAATTTAATCGAAATAATTAGACAACCTTAAAAGGAAATGTTAGGAATTTGATGAAGTATGAAATATCGCATTTGTTGTACCTTAATACACTTAGTTTTTGTACCTTCACTTAGTTTTTGTATCTGCTACATTTGAAATACTTGCAGATTTTATTTTATACCATATATGTTGTCAACCTAATTAAACTGATATGATAGAAGCAAATCCAATGCAAAGAGACAAATAGAAACTTTGATTTATTATCATCATGTTTATGCAATGTATGAGCAAAAAAGTATTCAATCATGAAGGTCATACACTGAATAATTATTGATTTTGTATGTTTGCATTACAGATTCCGGATGAAAATCTCCATATATTTAAAGATGCCACAATTTTTTAATAATTTTTGTTTCCTTGTGTGTTTATGTCAAAAGTAGCAAAAGAAAGTGTAATTTAATTAATCAAAATCAAAAGGAAATGTTACAATTAAAGATTTATACAGAACTAAAGCTATCAGTAAGTTGAACGTAGACACATCAGCTATACAAATTAATAATATCAACACAAGTGGCCACCTATAAAAATCTAAGCACGTTTTTTTTTATAAATTATTTTTTTGATAAATCCACCATTCCCATAAAGAGGAAGCATAGATTATCTATTTTTGCTAGCATATTTGAAAGTTAAACTGAGGTATGACTGAAGTCAACTGCTTCATGTATATACTTCTTTGGATATTAAGTTTGCCGCACAAGTTTAACTTAGATCCAGATCATTATACCGGTAAGCCGATAAGTACATGTAAGCTAGCTCACTCTGTGGAAATGGAAAAGTCACAGTACTGGTCTATTTTGTGGTTCTCATGAAACTGTTTGTCAAAATACCCATCAATACTATGAATGTAACACAACGGAAGCAATTTAGAAAGATAATGTTAACACAGTAAATGTACAACGTTGTTCTTTTGAAATTTGCCTATTTGAATGGTAGTTGCATTCAGGATTGAAAAACTAATTTTGACGGCAAAGGCTGTCCATACCTGTCCTTCGATCACTCAAGATCAGTGTAAACATTGGGAAATCATCTACCTGTTGTGCGCCTAGTTAACTGAACGTGGCCAGTTTTATGGAAAATGACATGTTCAAAGTGTCATCTACCAACATATCGACACGAAAAAGTTAACAGTTTTTTTATTTAAGACGCACGAAAGACGAATTGCGACCCACCCCTTGTTTGCCTGGGTGGCCGCGCAGCTTGCCTGGTTCCGCGTCCTATGTCGTAACTAGTATGACAGCCCTCTGCGCGCGGTATCCATTGTTACGCAGGGGGCGAGTCAGGCTGCGCGCTGAACAAAAAGCACGTGTTCGTTTGTTTGTCCCCAAAATCCCAGGCCGGAAGTAGAACCCGCGAGAGCTGACATGCCCTATCACGCTATCTAATGTTGATTATAAGATCCTGGCACAAGCGCTGGCCCAGCGTCTTAAATCAGTCATATCTAGTATTATAAGCCCAGATCAAACTGGATATATACCAAAACGGTTTATAGGTTGCAATGTCCGTATAATGCAAGACGTGATAGATTATGCAAATCGTAAACATGTCAGTGGTATTCTTCTATTTTTGGACAAGAAAGCTTTTGACAGTTTAGAATGGAATTTCCTACACCAGTCGCTGAAGAAAATTGAGTTCGGAAAATCATTCATCCAATGGGTCCGACTGTTGTATAAAGATTCATCTGCACGGGTAAAAAACAACGGTCACTTTTCAAATCCTGTTAACTTGTCTCGCGGTATAGAGCAGGGCTGTCCACTCTCCGCGATGCTGTTCGTCATAGCTATTGAATTGCTGGCCATTAATTTACAAAACAATAAAGGTATAAAGGGTTCAAAGGTTCGAATCAGACAGCAAGAGCACGAGCTAAAGGTATCCAAATATGCTGACGACTTGACACTACACTTACAAACGCCGAACAAATTACAGGGGTGCTCGATGAATTAAATGAATTTGAAACAGTGGCAGGACTAAAACTAAATATGGCAAAAACCATGTGTATGAATGTCGGTCCCAGCGGGAATAAAAAAGAGGTAACCCCTCACGGTATAGCAATATTGGAAGAGCCTGTAAAGTGTCTCGGCGTGTATATCGGAAATGATAGTGAAGAGTATAATAATTTAAACTGGACTAACAAACTACTATCCATAGAGAAAGTTTTAGGTACCTTGAAAAAAAGGAAGTTAACACTCTTTGGCAAGCTAACTGTAATAAAAGCCTTAATTATCCCAAAGATATCGTTTATTGCAACCTGCGTTATAGTGCCACCCGACGTAGTTAAAAAACTTAACAGGCTACTGTATAATTTTAGCTGGAATAGAACGGAACGTATTAAACGTAATATATTGATGTCACCTAGAGCGTATGGCGGAGTGGCAATGACAGACTTAGACTCTTATATTGACTCCTTGAAAGGCAAGTGGCTGATACGACTACTTGCAGATGAAAATGATGCAAATTGGGCTGTCCTAGGTAAAGCATATTGCGAGCAGTTTCAAACACCAATCATTGACAAGTGCTTCAATGAAAAAAGTTCCTTGTCTGAGTTATCCAAATTGCCCACCTTCTATTCAAATATCATAAGTGTGTACGCGAAAGCCTATGTTCGACCGAAGCCACAAGATATCGAGAGTTTACCTACTGAGTCTTTATGGGGAAACCAAAACGTAAACGTAATGTTAGGTAACAGGAATGTAAACATATGCCTACTCTTTAATTCGTTTATTAAGGTTGATATCACTAAAGTACACCATTTGAAATTCACAAATGGAAGTGTCGATGAAACATACCTGTACCATACGATAAATGACCAGAGAGATATACTGCGTCAAATCAAGTTACTAAAGAAAGCTCTATGTCCATATAGAGATATAATGTTAAAACTACGCGATGTCATGACTATTTTACCTTGTGTAACTAACGTTACAGGCTCTATTACACGTTTAAACAATAATATCAAATCTAAAGACATATATAAAGCGTTAGTAAGCTGTAAGTAAGCTGTAAGTTAAACAATCTCTGAAGGTGTTAGGCAATTGGTGTCTGCTACCTGCCGAGGAAGATACATTGGCAGCTTTTAGACGAAAAGTGATTGACATCACAGACTCTAAATTGTCAGAATTTAACTATAAGATTTTGCACAATATTTTAACTTGTAACTACAATCTGAAGAAAATGAAACTAAGACTATTGTCCTTACTGTCGCGATTCTCATACCATACCTCACACGTTAAGCCGTTGGGGCTGCCCATTCCCCTAGCACGCCATGGTTATCTCTGAGGCAGAAAGCGGTTGGTTAGCGTACGATGGCGGTAAACACAAGATGTAAATTGTAAAGAAGCTCAAATGAAATGACGTGACATCAACCTAGATTGTATGCCCGTTTTTGCAACTTTATTCATTTACCCCGGTTCTTAGCCATGTGCACCTGTATAAGGTAACAAGGGTTAGTACCATCCAGGTTGTCCCTCGTTCATACCCCCCTCGGCCCCCCCCCCCTCCGCACTTCTCCACCCCATACCCCACCCCGCCGTGCCCCCCCCCCCCCCACCAGCCCTCTACAGTTATCCCTCCGCGGTGTCTCCCCAAGGACTCCTTTTCTCGCGGAAGACCTCGGTGCAATCAGTACACAAAGGAACCCAACCTCTGGCCAGTGCACGGCAGATCAATTACTTAAGTGACATTAACGAAGTGTCTTGGAACGGACCCATGGTGGGGGACCAAGCCGCGCAGAAGCAGCCGTACGTCAAATCTCATCAGTCCGACAATGCACTTAAATTAAGCAACGAATGCAATAGAGATTAGCACTCAGACAGTCTTTACTCTGCCCTACCCCGCACCCGCTCGAGCAGCCCCGCCCATCCATCTCCATGCCCTGACATGCCCATTCTCCCCCCCACGCCCCCGCCCCGCCACCACCCCCGAACCGCCACCCTTCCGCCCCCCCCCCCGCTCCGCCACCCCCCCCCCCCCGCCCAGATTCCCGCATCCGGTTATTTGTTCATAGAAAACCCCTTAACATCTGGCTTGCTTGAGCGGGTGAGATAGATGCAGGTGCTATAACTGCTGACATAGGCGGCTCACCATAGTATGCTCACATAGGCGGTTCACTATAGTATGTTCACATAGGCGGCTCACCATAGTATGCTCACATAGGCGGCTCACCATAGTATGCTCACATAAGCGGCTCACCATAGTATGTTAACATAGGCGGCTCACCATAGTATGCTGACATAGGCGGCTCACCATAGTATGCTGACATAGGCGGCTCACCATAGTATGCTCACCTAGGCGGCTCACCCTAGTAGGCTCACATCGGCGGCTCACCATAGTATGCTCACATAGGCGGCTCAACATAGTATGCTCACATAGGCGACTTACCATAGAATGCTCACATAGGCGGCTCGCCATAGTATGCTCACATAGGCGGCTCACCGCGGCATGCCCACATTAACATATGCCATACTGCACTATCCACCCCCTCCCCACCGTCGCCCCACTGCCATACCCCCCCCTCCCTGTTTTCCAATGCACACCCAGTAACAATGAACACATTGTAATTGATCACTGAAAGAAACGCGCACCTAACCCTCGCCTGAATGGGAGGTGCCTTAGTTTTCCCACGACGCATAGACAATGTAATTGTTGGGATCTGAAAGCGCGACAGGCCTCGCTATTGTTTCTGAACACAATAGCGACTTCCAAATATAGAGCCCCCTGCGGGTTCGGGGGAAAGTAGAATAGGCCCGATGCACCTCCATGTTTAACATCTGCATGTCGTAAGAGGCGACTAAATGGAGGCGAACCGTATGCCGTGGTTTGCAACCCGTGTCGGAGGAAGACGGGACTCTGCTGGTTGAGTGGAAACTCTGTTTCTGCAAGATACCAGTTTGACCCTTATTTCTCCTAGACGGGAGGTCAGATTTGGTCCGGTCTGATCAATCGGCTCGTCACGACAAGTCCAAGGATTCTTGTTCAACAACATCATATCAAAAACATTCTCACCCTATTATTCATACAACCGTATGCAATGAGTCTTTTGAGACACCTCATATTTCAGTTGCTCTGAACAAGATCCTGTTAGGACGGTGGCTTGGGCTAATCAAGTGGCAAATACCTCTTTTTTTCCAACAGAAGAATAAGTATTTGTTATGCGAGTATACCGTCTGTGTATCCTTGGCACTGGGTGCTGGAGTACCGCACTGAATCAGTGTCCCGAGAGGGCTCCGAGGTGGGTGGGGACCACGGACGGTGAAATATTTAAACCCAACATGAGTGCCCAAGAAAAAAACCCCACACCTGCAGAAACAAAAGCACGAGAAGAACGACCCAATAAGAAACTTCGAACAAGCTCTCCTACACATGAACCAAATCAACAAAACGACAATTTTTCAAGATTTTTGATGGCACACGCCACAAATCCAGATTTACCTCTTTCGAAATTGTCACCATTTGCACTGGATAAGGCCATCCAAAGTCTGACCGGAGAACCAAAAGATGTCAAACGACTCCGCTCCGGTGACCTCCTCATCGAGGTCACACGGAAGAGTCATGCTGACAACCTCCTCCGAGCCACGACCCTCCTCCATATCCCAGTTACAATAACTCCTCACCGTACCCTCAACAATAGCCGAGGTGTCATCCGGTGCAGAGACCTACAAATGTGTTCTGACACAGAGATAGTTACCGAGTTGGCCTCACAGAATGTCATGGAGGCCAAACGGATATCAATCACGAAAAATGGAGAAAGAATTCCAACAAATACTATAATTCTCACATTTGCATCCCACATCCCTCCTACAACAATAAAAGCTGGATACCTTCGTGTACCAGTCGACATCTATATACCAAACCCACTACGCTGTTTCCAATGCCAACGCTTCGGCCACGGAAAGAACAACTGCAGGAGGCAAGTCACCTGTGCTCGCTGTGGCGACGAGGGCCATGAAGACACCTCCTGCAGCAAACCGATTCACTGCGTAAACTGCAAAGGCAGTCACTACGCATGCTCAAAACAGTGTCCAATGTGGCAAAAAGAAAAAGAGGTACAGACAATAAAAACTAAAAACTCTATATCCTATCCCGAAGCGAGAAAAATAATAGAAAGTAAAACTACAAATGTAACTGGAAACAAAACATTCGCTGAAGTGACGGGCTCGACCCAAACCAAATCCAATGAAACAACACCAAAACCAAACATGGTTTCCATAGGGATAAACACTGTTTATTCTTGGCCACCAGATGCGGAATTCACAATTACAACAGAAACCCCAGAGGAGACAGGAACATCCAGCCAGACAGAGCCTATGATAGAAATTCAAACAAAGACACCTGCAAAGAAACCTCCTACAAAATCCACTCCAAAACCCAGCACCCACAAACTGAACAAATCGAAACCAGCAAAACTAAACCGACCACCCAAGGGATCAACGGATCCCATCAAAGTACATAACAAATACTCGCAACTAGAGGAGGAGGACGATGAGGAAATGGAGACAGACCCACAAGAAAGGGGAAGGGACAAAAGAAAACACAAGGCAGATACGCCACCCATATCATAAACCATGGCTTCCATTATACAATGGAATTGTCGAGGTATGAGAGCCAATCGTGATGAAATCCTCTTGCTAAAGCAGGACCACAACCCCATAGCGTTTTGTCTCCAAGAAACATTCATCAAAAACCAAGGCGATATAACAATTAGTGGATATACATCATATGATAATCTAGGACTTAATACGGGAGATAAAATCACAGGCGGAGTTAGTATCCTTATAAAGGAGAAAACTCCACACAGCCAAATACCCTTGCAGACCAACCTACAAGCTATGGCCATACGAATAACATTACACAAAACCATAACCCTGTGCTCTATCTATATTCCACCTAATTTACGTCCAACACGACTAGAACTAGAAAATATAATATATACTTCTTGGAGATTTCAATGCCCATCATACGATATGGGGTTGTAAAGACATACAACCCAAGGGCCGCCTGCTAGAGGACTTTATCTTAAAAAACAATACCGTTCTGCTCAACGATGGCTCAATAACTTATATACACCCTGGGAGTGGTGCCAAAACGGCTATAGACCTAACTATAGCCCATCCCAGTCTATGCCTTGATTTCAACTGGAAAGTGGAAGATGATCTTCACGGCAGTGACCACTTCCCTATCCTTCTTACTAGCCAATTTCCCGCTCCAGATGAAAATATTGCTCACTGGAAGCTAAATAAGGCTGACTGGACTGCTTTTAAAAAAATGTGCTTTGAAAAACTCACAACAGCCAACTTCCAAGGTATACCAGACCCAATAGCCCTCTTCAGCGAAATACTTCATAAAATAGCTGAAGACACCATTCCCAAAACCTCGACCAATCTCAAAATACAAAAGAAGCCATGGTTTAACGATGAATGCCGTGAGGCCGTACAACAACGAAAACAGGCTCAGCGAGAACTCCAAATACATCCTAATCCAGGAAATATCCTCAAATATAAACAAGTGCGAGCACAGACCCGCCGCACAATACGAACAACAAAAAGGGAATCCTGGAGAAACTATGTCTCCAAACTTGGAAATAAAACAACAACTAAGAAAACGTGGCGAGCCATACAGAAGATCAGTGGGAAAAAAGCAAATAACAGCATAAACCACCTGATCCATGAAAACACAACCCTCACCGAACCAGTGCAAATAGCCAATACCTTGTCGAAAGCCTTTGCAACAAATTCTTCCTCCAAAAATTACACGGCTAAATTTCAAAGATACAAGGCGGTTAGTGAGAGGAAAAAACTCAATTTCAAATCCAAAAATGATGAATATTACAATAACCTCTTCTCCATGGAGGAACTCCAGACTGCCCTGAGGAAAACTAACAACACTTCACCAGGGCCAGACAATATCCCATACCAATTCCTGAAACAACTACCCGATACATCCTTGGAACTTCTTCTCGACATATTCGACTTCATTTGGCAAACCGGGCAAATACCCCCATCGTGGAAAAAGGCGATAGTCATTCCTATCCCTAAGCCTGGGAAGGATCACACCAATCATTCCTCCTACCGACCAATAGCTCTTACACGTTGTATATGTAAAACACTAGAAAAGATGATAAATAACCGCCTTACATATTTTCTGGAAACAAATAATATCATCACTAAGTTCCAGAGTGGCTTTCGACAAAACAGAAATACCACCGATAATTTAATACGATTGGAGACCTATATACGCGAGGCATTCATCAAAAAAGAACACGTGGTGGCAGTATTCTTTGACCTTGAAAAGGCATATGACACCACATGGAAATATGGTATTTTAAAAGACCTCCATGATATGGGACTCAGAGGTCCAATGCCAAATTTTATTCAAGAATTCCTAAACAGACGTCTATTTCAGACAAGGATCGGAACTACCCTCTCCGAAGTATACGATCAGGAGATGGGGCTTCCCCAAGGCAGTATCCTATCTGTAACTCTTTTTAGTATTAAAATCAACAGCATCATAAAATGTCTCACTAATAACATAGATCCTTCTCTATTTGTTGATGACTTTTTGGCCTGTTTCAGGTCCAAACATATGCACACAATAGAAAGGCAACTACAAATGAACCTCAATAAGTTACAACAATGGTGCGATGAGAATGGATTTAAATTTTCAAAAACTAAAACAGTGTGTATGCACTTCTGTCAACTCCGGAAACTCCATCCGGAACCTGAACTTAAAATGAATGGGGATCAAATACCAGTTGTGCCAGAAACAAAATTTCTCGGCCTTTTATTCGATAAAAAACTGACTTTTATACCCCATATCAAACAATTAAAACAGAAATGTACCAAAGCAATTAATATAATTAAAGTGCTATCTAACACAGAATGGGGAACAGAAAGAGAGACATTATTAAATATCTACAGAGCCCTGATACGGTCACGGCTGGATTATGGGTCGATGATTTACGGGTCAGCACGCAAATCATATTTGCAGATGCTGGACCCTGTGCACAACCAAGCACTTCGTTTATGTCTGGGAGCTTTCCGCACATCTCCTGCGGAAAGCCTGTACGTGGAGTCTGCTGAGCCATCTCTATACTACCGTAGAGATAAATTAGCACTACAATACGCACTTAAGCTCAAAACGAATCCCAATAATCCTACCTTTGAAGACGTATTCCACCCAAAGTTTACAACACTATTTGAAAACAAACCAAAGACAATACCCACCTTTGGAATTCGAGTCAATAACCTTTTGACAAGATACAATATCAATTTCAACGATATACGAACCTGGCACCTCCCAGAAATCCCACCATGGGAAATGGAATCTCCAAAAGTTCTGTTAGAACTAACAACTTACAACAAATCTGACGCAGACCCATCACAATTTATAGAACTTAAACATAATATTCACAATCAACACCCGAACCATTTCTCTATAAATACCGATGGCTCAAAAGACTCCCACAGGGTGGGCGCTGCAGCTGTGGCTGGTGAACACCAGTGCAGCAACCGCCTCCCAGACCAATGCTCGATATACACCGCGGAAGCGGTGGCTCTAATGATGGCACTTGAATATGTAGAACAATCACTTCATGACAACTTTATCATATACTCAGATTCATTATCCTGTATACAAGCCATAAAATATCGGAAATATGAAAATCCCTTAATACAAGATATACTTATAAAATGTCATGATTTAATATGCAATGGAAAGGCGGTAGTGTTCTGCTGGATCCCTAGCCACATAGGCATAGAGGGCAACAGTCTAGCAGACGCTGCCGCCAAAGAAGCTCTAAATGACGACGTCCTTCCAGTCCAGTTTCCATACTCGGACTTGAAGCCGTACATCCAAAACGAAATTACTAAACATTGGCAGTCGTCCTGGGACGAGCAATCCTCCAACAAATTGCAACGGCTTCAGCCTACTGTGGGTACCAAACGGCCAAGAATCCGCGGTAGGCGGAGGGACGTTATCATTCAAAGACTCCGAATTGGACATACGTACCTTACCCATTGCTACCTCCTCAAAGGAGAACCACCTCCCGAATGTGTTCCCTGTCAGGTACCCCTGACTGTGGAGAACATTCTGTTGAGGTGTGTTGACTTTCAACAAACAAGGTATCAATATTACAGAGCAGAAACTATAAAAGAACTATTTAATAATATACCACAGCAAAAGATTTTAGATTATTTATCTGCAATAAATCTAGTCAAGTGCATATGATATATCTAGTCAACGTTTACAGCCAAACAGTGCAAAAGATTTTAGATCATTTATCTACAATAAATCTAGTCCAATGCATATGATATATTCAACGTTTGCTGCCAAACAGTGCATTTTGCTGTAATTATTAATCTCAAAAGCTTGGTTTTAAAAACCAACTCATGGTTTTATATTCTGACAATTTTTGACTTTACCGTTTCGCCATTCTTCACTTTCATGGTTTTATGACAATCTACTCAATCATTTTACTTGATATCTTCAGGGTTTTATTAAACTATTAATCGATTCCACAAAGACTGCATTCATGGTTTTATTCATATCACATGTATTGATTTTCAGGGTTTTAATATTGACTAATATTGACCAGTATTGCACGATATAGCCTTCCAGGCTGAAAGTGCCGTTAAGCCCCAATCAAATCAAATCAAATCAATCCAAATATAGATACCGACAACGCCCATAGAATAATCGTGAGGGGACAGAAGAACGTATCACGCGGTCTTCTATATATTTGCGTAACGTTTTGTAATGTGACGGCCCACAGATATAACACGTTTCCATATTGTTTATAGTCGCAACGGAAACTCTCCGGACAACGAAATTTCCCGTTTACGAGAAAATGTTCACTGATTCGAAGAAAAAAAAACTTTCTGTGTAAACTTTAAGTCGGGGCCTAATCAGTGTATGTCAACTCACGTTTCCTGAGACACTTGTAAATAAGCTATGAGCAAATGTTGCTTTGCTGCACTTCGAAGCAGCCGATCGGCTTGATGGCGCCATTCACTGTTTACTGTGACGTCACGAGGCGATACCATTTACATCTTTGTAATAGAGATTAGCACTCAGACAGTCTTTACTCTGCCCTACCCCGCACCCGCTCGAGCAGCCCCGCCCATCCATCTCCATGCCCTGACATGCCCATTCTCCCCCCCACGCCCCCGCCCCGCCACCACCCCCGAACCGCCACCCTTCCGCCCCCCCCCCGCTCCGCCACCCCCACCCCCCGCCCAGATTCCCGCATCCGGTTATTTGTTCATAGAAAACCCCTTAACATCTGGCTTGCTTGAGAGGGTGAGATAGATGCAGGTGCTACAACTGCTGACATAGGCGGCTCACCATAGTATGCTCACATAGGCGGTTCACTATAGTATGCTCACATAGGCGGCTCACCATAGTATGCTCACATAGGCGGTTCACCATAGTATGTTCACATAGGCGGCTCACCATAGTATACTCACAGGCGGCTCACCATAGTATGCTCACCTGGGCGGCTCACCATAGTGTGCTCACCTAGGCGGCTCACGTTAGTATGCTCACATCGGCGGCTCACCATAGTATGCTCACCTAGGCGGCTCACCATAGTATGCTCACATAGGCGGCTCACCATAGTATGTTCACATCGGCGGCTCACCATAGTATGCTGACATAGGCGGCTCACCATAGTATGCTGACATAGGCGGCTGACCATAGTATGCTCACCTAGGCGGCTCACCCTAGTATGCTCACATCGGCGGCTCACCATAGTATGCTCACATAGGCGGCTCACCCTAGTATGCTCACATCGGCGGCTCACCATAGTATGCTCACATAGGCGGCTCACCCTAGTATGCTCACATCGGCGGCTCACCATAGTATGCTCACATAGGCGGCTCAACATAGTATGCTCACATAGGCGGCTCGCCATAGTATGCTCACATAGGCGGCTCACCATAGTATGTACACATAGGCGGCTCACCATAGTATGCTCACATAGGCGGCTCACCGCGGCATGCACACATTAACATATGCCATACTGCACTATCCACCCCCTCCCCGCCGTCGCCCCACTGCCATACCCACCCCCCCCCCTCCCTGTTTTCCAATGCACACCCAGTAACAATGAACACATTGTAATTGATCACTGAAAGAAACGTGCACCTAACCCTCGCCTGAATGGGAGGTACCTTAGTATTCCCACGACGCATAGACAATGTAATTGTTGGGATCTGAAAGCACGACAGGCCTCGCTATTGTTTCTGAACACAATAGCGACTTCCAAATATAGATACCGACAACGCCCATAGAATAATCGTGAGGGGACAGAAGAACGTATCACGCGGTCTTCTATTTATTTGCGTAACGTTTTGTAATGTGACGGCCCACAGATATAACACGTTTCCATATTGTTTATAGTCGCAACGGAAACTCTCCGGACAACGAAATTTCCCGTTTACGAGAAAATGTTCACTGATTCGAAAAAAAAAAACCTTTCTGTGTAAACTTTAAGTCGGGGCTTAATAAGTGCATGTCAACTCACGTTTCCTGAGACACTTGTAAATAAGCTATGAGCAAATGTTGCTTTGCTGCACTTCGAAGCAGCCGATCGGCTTGATGGCGCCATTCACTGTTTACTGTGACGTCACGAGGCGATACCATTTACATCTTTGTAAGGGGTCATAGGTTTGAATTCCTTTGTAGTGTTTTATCATTTTAAGCATCGACGCATACCTAAAGTGACCCAGAGTGAACTTGAAATCAGTTTAGTATCAATTGAGGCTAAACTTGGACTCATTGCGCGAAAGCTAGCGCCTCCTGCACAAGTGGGTAGAACAGATCAACCACTACCCCCTGACCATTGCATTCAACCTCGGTACCCTCGTCAAATGACGCGATTGACTTTGCCAACCTGACCTAGATTGTGAACCAATCAGGTGGCTGTTGAGTGACTTTTACATTTGCGCGACTGACAAGAGAACGATAAAAACAACATCGTCTGCTGTATTAAATAGCATGGCAGGTCATGTATTGTGAGGATACAAATCGAACTGCAGATCGGATAAGCAATTGTTCAGACAGGCCCCAGTTAATAGGTAAGCAATATGCATAGGTTTCGTCCTCACCTCGTTAAGAAAAAAAATAATTCGCAAATTTCGATGTCCAGAGCGTTTTCGTTGCGACTATAGGTCGCATTGTTTCGGCAGTTTGGTGAGTCGCGGTGCGGTGTCGATTTCCAGATAAACATATATAGACCCTTCTTAATATTATCTCATGAATAATCCAGAACGAGACTACCATGGCAGCGGTCCTACTGCATGCGGCGCTATAACATGGCGACTGGCACTAACCTCTCGGGTGTTTCGCATAATCCGTCGGTTACATAGAGCGATCGTGACTTTTTATCGTTCTTGGCTATATATTTACACTTGTTGAAGAATATGTCACAAAGTGTAGTAAATCGTCAGGATATAACCACACCAGCAAAGGCTAGTTCAACGTTTAAAGTTCAAAGTTTATATCCATAACATGAGAGGCAAGTTTGTTTCTTTATGAAACTGTCATGAAAGCAAGTCCTGGCGTATTCCAAAACTTCCCAAGATACCCTTCAGTACACGAGCCTGGCATTTGAAAAAGTACACTGAGGCTCATGACAACAGCATGATCCAGAAGCTTGTAATGGAACATCTAAAATATGGGAGTCACTCCACGGATCGTCTAGCTATGGCTAATAAATAAATCGGGTTGAGACGATAAAGTGCACTTGATCAATTAATATTCGAATTAAAAATATTACTATTGCAATAATAATGCTTCGTGTTACATTGTAATTGCATTAATTATTATCGTTCAAGCAGTGGATGCCGGTTGTAGGCATATATTGCAGGAGTCTTTGCAACCTGAAGATGCTGGGCTGACGGTTCGAGCCACATGGTAAATAGAAAAGCCTGTAACAAAAGATTATCATACCATTGTCAAAGTCTCAAACGCCCAATGACGATTTATTTTCTCATCGAGTTTGACTGAGGTTCTTTATAATTATGGGTTCAAAGATGGCAGGGGGTGTGCAGACAGGGCACCCCACCCATTAGAAGCAGCGTCAGGTGCTAAAAAAAAGAGGTTTTGATAATATAAACCTTAAAACAAATATATTTTATTCATAATTAATTGATGGCGTTGACCCACTATACCAAATAAAATAACGTTAATCCCAAGGGGCGGGTAGGGAGGAAGGGGGGGGGGGGCGGGGTCTGGGGTCTGAAGTACTTACGATCGGGAAGGAGGGTGCTTTCCAAAACAAGCAATACCGGTAGCTGGGAGACATCCGCATTTCTTAAATCCCCGATGGTGGTCGGCATCTCAATTTTGAAATTAAATTACATTGGTCTGATTTCCGTAGCATTTGTTTGACTGCGGGTGCGACGCCACTTTCAGACTGTACGTCAAGATCGATTATTTAGCGGTAGTTCATCAATCAGCATTAGTAAAACTGGACCAACGCGAGCCGTCTAGGAGCACCACAGGGGGTTCTTTAGCGCTGATTCCTTGGGGGCATTACCAGACATAGATGTACTTACCAGTAATTCTTTAATGTCCTCCCAACCCCTACCCCCACCACTGTGCTCCAATCCCTCGCCTCTCTTCACTTACTTAAGCCTACGTAATCTTCTTAACCACCATCGGTAATTGGCCCAGTGATATCGGTGCAGCTGACCCCCAAAGCTATGGTCCGGCGATCCACTAACCCCCCCCCCCCCACCCAACCTTCACCCCCGGTCCAAGACGGTGCTGGAAATACCGAATCCTCCATTCAACCGCCGCCTTTTGGTGGTCTATGTACTTGGTGGTATTAAAACGCTACTGGCGGTTACATAAAAAGTTATTGGTGATACCAGGAAATATTGATGGCATTAGACAGTTATTGGTGGCATTAGACAGTTATTGGTGGCATTGGACAGTTACTGGTGGCATTAGACAATTATTGGTGGCATTAGACAGTTAATGGTGGTATTAGACAGTGATTGGTGGCATTAGACAGTGATTGGTGGCATTAGATAGTTACTGGTGGCATTTGACAGTTATTGGTGACATTATGAATTTTTTTGTGATATTAGGAAGTTATTTGTAGCATTAGGAATCTATTGGTTTTAATCCACCTTTCGGCGCTGGACAATGCATTGAAATCCATTAAAGCAATATGTTCTGTAATTTGTTGTATTACCAACCTCTTCTCCATGTCAAATAAGTATATCATATCTTGATTTAAATCCTGAAAGCCTGTGGGCTATCCGGAGAGAAGCAAATTTGTTCACCCGGAGCAGAAGTTGGTGGCCGGCTTTATATCCCTGCTCGCCTGTTCGCTGTTACGGTATTTTCTGTGATGTCGATCGCGGCTCGCTATCACGTCCGCGCGATATTAATAAGTTTTATGTTGAACTTGTTGTTTTACAGACTCAAAGAGATATAGGACATCTTTTGAGATAATTTTAGTACTGTTTAGTACTAAAAGGTAAAAAATATAAGACGGCGCATGTAAGTAGGCTGCTTTAAGAGATGCAACGGTACTGAAGCAGGGGCGGGGTGGGGCAACCTGCAACCGGTGGCTCTGCGCTCGCCTTCGCTACCTGACAACCACAGCGGGTCCCTTGGGCCTCAGCCAGCTGGAAGCGACAAATATGACAGCATTTATCTTCCTGTCTACGACACAGCGTTGTTTACCATTCGGATGCGTCGCTGATATATCCACTGACACACGGAAGCACTCATAAATACCGGCCCTCCCCCCCTCCCCCACACCCACCCACCACGCTGCAGGCAACAGGGCATTGGCCTGTAGGGCTAAATATAGCTCCTGGGTGACCGGAGACCCACGTGCCCCCCGCCCGTAGCGCCAGAGCTGACAGAAAGTTGCCGGTGCCTGGATCAGGGTGGCGGCGTGACTCACTAAGCGACCTAAATGATGGCTCCTCCATTGCCAGCCTCAGTGGATGGGAGGAACAGGGTGGATGTCAGCACCCACGGTATAACAGACCAGCGATGACTAGTGGGGTTGATCGAGTGCCTGAGGGGGCAGGAGTGGTATTGATTTAGGGTTGACATGGATATGACATTTATGGAAGTTCACCATGATTTTCATGTATGCTTTTGTGATATTACATAGAACAACCTTCGATCCGGAATATGTTACCCATGCTCGGTTGTCACGGAGATGATTAGGGTCATGGTGTTTATCACCATAGTAAGGATACTGCTGACAATGATGATGTTAGCGATGATGTTAGGCCATGATGGGTATTATTGCGGGAATAACCTACGGCGAGGCTGACTATAAACATAATTTTGTCATGGCAACAATGAGCCTCACCGGATGGCGAACATTAGGCCTAAAACGCGTCGCTTTGCCAACAAAAATATCGAACTAAAAGACGGGAAGATCTTCTCCTCGGTGAGTTCAGACTGTCGTTCAAATTCTAGACGTCAGGTGGCGCTTCAAACATCCGGTAAAAACGATACAAAAAGAAACCTGGCAGACAGCGAGTGTCCGTCTGGCACGTCAGCCATGTAAAGTGAGGTAGCCTGGCAATGAAACCTCGCGAGAGGCAAGTTATGGTCTCATTTCACGCGACCGAAAAATACTGTTTTAAAGTCTTGCAACAGGATGTGCTCTGACGTAGAATGGATCCGCCTCATGAGGATAAGAACATTAGTAAAAGTATATCCTGGTTCCACACGTAATGACGCCATTCCAGCACATTTCATTGCTAAGCAACTATGACTACATCCGGCTTTCCCAGTATCAAGACTGATTGCGTCTTATGACGGACACATACCTACAGACTTTTATCATATCTAAGATATCTAAAATAATTGCTGACATTCTCGCATTCGGACCAGGATGAACTACATGATTTGGGGAAGATACAATTACATTAAACCATCGATAAGTGGATGGATATATATGGGTGATGCGCTATGCCACTTTATTGCAGTGTACGGGTAATTTGGGCAAATGAACCCTCTGGGATAAAGAGAGGCAAGGATGAAATGAGTATTTAAATCATGAATAAAACAATCGCAGCCAAATTTGGTTCGCCTCTGTAGTTATTAAAGCGGGTGTCCAACCTAATTTAATCGCGATCTGCACCGAAAGTTTACATCTTAAAATTAAATTGGCGAGTGTTAACGCTTCGATTCGACCGACTGGTAAGGAGAACAAAATTTAGGCAACCCGCACCCAGCAATGTCAAGAAGAGCGCCATTTTGCCGAGAGGAGTGACGCATATTGTGACTATTCATATGGCGCCGCCTTACGTTATAATTCGCGGAGAGAGAGATCAGAGCCGCGATTTACAGATCAACAGCGGCAGTTCCAAGCCGCGCAGTAGAACATGATCTTAGCCTGTCATGGAAAAGTACCGTCCAGACAATTTGATATACGTCTTGCGACGAATGACTCCGCAACAATGCTATGATTGGAGTTAGGATCGCAGCTATTTATATTGGCGATTATCACGCGCTCTTGTTTTGCTCACACAATAGGCGCAATTTCCGGTTTGAATAAATTAGAGTATCGCCTCCTGATTGGTCAATCACAGACACGCCTCCAAAAAGGGCTGCCGCCTGGGTAGGCGGCAAATTTTGGCCAGGCGGTCACTTCTAAATATTATTGTGAGCTACAGGTAGAACGATAAATTCTGTAATTTGGAGGATAGACAATTGGGTATTATATGAATCGGTAAAGCAACGTTAGAGGCCAGGCTGGTGGTTCCCTTTAAGTTAATGCAGTTGATGTTGTTACAAAATACTTCTACCTAATTTATAAAACAATCATCTGAAAATATGCATACATGTATATATTTACATATTTATGTAGCGTATGCAACGAGTCAGACACCGCCGCACATTACTTTTATCAAAGCAACTTGACTAAAGAATTGTGAGATGAAATAACACACATTATGAAAAAAAAGCTGTTTGATGAGAGTCCATACGTGTGTAAACGTCACACGAGGAATGGCCCCAGCCACAGGTCGGGTTAGTCGTATGTGTGTATACGTCACACGAGGAATGGCCCCAGCCACAGGTCGGGTTAGCCGTATGTGTGTATACTTCACACGCGGAATGACCCCAGCCACAGGTCGGGTTAGTCGTCTGTGTGTATACGTCACACGAGGAATGACCCCAGCCACAGCTCGGGTTAGTCGTATGTGTGTAAACGTCACACGAGGAATGGCCCCAGCCACAGGTCGGGTTAGCCGTATGTGTGTATACGTCACACGAGGAATGACCCCAGCCACAGGTCGGTTTAGTCGTATGTGTGTATACGTCACACGAGGAATGGCCCCAGCCACAGCTCGGGTTAGTCGTATGTGTGTATACGTCACACGAGGAATGGCCCCAGCCACAGGTCGGGTTAGCCGTAAGTGTGAATACATCACACGAGGAATGACCCCAGCCACAGGTCGGGTTAGTCGTATGTGTGTATACGTCACACGAGGAGTGGCCCCAGCCACAGGTCGAGTTAGTCGTATGTGTGTATACGTCACACGAGGAATGGCCCCAGCCACAGGTCGGGTTAGCCGTATGTGTGTATACGTCACACGAAGAATGGCCCCAGCCACGGGTCGGGTTAGTCGTATGTGTGTATACGTCACACGAGGAATGGCCCCAGCCACAGCTCGGGTTAGTGGCATGTGTGTATACGTCACACGAGGAATGACCCTAGCCACAGGTCGGGTTAGTGGCATGTGTGTAAACGTCACACGAGGAATGACCCCAGCCACAGGTCGGGTTAGTGGCATGTGTGTATACGTCACACGAGGAATGGCCCCAGCCACAGGTCGGGTTAGTGGCATGTGTGTATACGTCACACGAGGAATGACCCTAGCCACAGGTCGGGTTAGTGGCATGTGTGTAAACGTCACACGAGGAATGACCCCAGCCACAGGTCGGGTTAGTGGCATGTGTGTATACGTCACACGAGGAATGGCCCCAGCCACAGCTCGGGTTAGTGGCATGTGTGTATACGTCACACGAGGAATGGCCCCAGCCACAGGTCGGGTTAGTGGCATGTGTTGTTAGCAGCCGTGTACTCGCCTGACTTCCTAACCCCATTGGTCGTCGATGCTTATTCTCCCGGCATTCGAGGAAAAAGCTCCCCCTTTTTGCAGAGTGTACAGAAGGGCGCCCATGGCAGGCTGACCTTCAGTACGAACCCTTTTACTTGCATCTGGGACACGATTCGTCCAACCCCATCTCATTGCCCCGGGGGGTATTCTTCCAATTTAACATTTATGTACACAAAAACTGACTAAAACACCAACATTTCATTTCACGGTTGGTCATCATAGCACATTCATATTGGTGTACATGTGACAGTCTTGCCTCTATTGAGTATCATGCATGGAGGGTAGAACGTTTTTTTTCCTGAACCTAATAAGCTCCTTGGCCTTGTTTTGATATCGGTGCATTAGCTGCGCATTTATTTTTCATGCCTGAGATTCACGAGATACTACACATTTAATGCTCCCTGCTTGATCCCCTTCATAGCCAATAAGTAGGCCTATATTCCCCTGCACTCAAGGGCGATATTCCAGGCTCGTTCATCTGGCATCACGTGACATGTAGAGGAAGGACATCTGAAAACCTTTCTCCTTTTAATTAGCCATGGATAATTATATGGACCATCGCTGTAGCTGCACATATTAATCTGATAAACGATTAACTTTAAGCAAGGCTCTGAGTGGAACAACAACGTGGGCTGTAACTTGCTGCAATCGCCGTGTCATTATAAATTATACATGTTTTGCGGTCGTGATTCGCGGCCATTCCTGCAGCAAATGCCATCGCTAGCATCCATGCAACGAATGCCATCGCCAGCATCCCTGCAACAAATGCCATCGCCTGCATCCATGCAACAAATGCCATCGCCTACATCCATGCAACAAATGCCATCGCCTGCATCCATGCAACAATTTAATGCCATCGCCAGCATCCCTGCAACAAATGCCATCGCCTGCATCCATGCAACAAATGCCACCGCCTGCATCCCTTCAATAAATGCCATCGCCTGCATCCCTGCAACAAATGCCATCGCCTGCATCCATGCAACAAATGCCATCGCCTGCATCCATGCGAAAAATGCCATCGCCTGCATCCCTGCAACAAATGCCATCGCCTGCATCCCTGCAACAAATGCCATCGCCTGCATCCATTCAAAAAATGCCATCGCCAGCATCCCTGCAACAAATGCCATCGCCTGCATCCCTGCAACAAATGCCATCGCCTGCATCCCTGCAACAAGTGCCATCGACAGCATCCCTGCAGCAAATGCCATCGCCAGCATACCTGGATCCAATGCCATCGCCAGCATTCCTGCACCAAGTGCCATCGCCAGCATCCTTGCAACAAATGCCATCGCCAGCATACCTGCATCCAATGCCATCGCCAGCATTCCTGCATCAAGTGCCATCGCCAGCATCCCTGCACCAAATGCCATCGCCAGCATACCTGCATCCAATGCCATCGCCAGCATTCCTGCACCAAGTGCCATCGCCAGCATCCTTGCAACAAATGCCATCGCCAGCAGCCTTGCAACAAATGCCATCGCCAGCATCCCTGCAACAAATGCCACCGCCTGCATCCCTGCAACAAATGCCATCGCCAGCATCCCTGCACTAAGTGCCATCGCCAGCATCCCTGCAACAAATGCCATCGCCAGCATCCCTTCAACAAATGCCATCGCCTGCATGCCTGCAACAAATGCCATCGCAAGCATCCCTGCATCCAATGCCATCGCCAGCATTCCTGCACCAAGTGCCATCGCCAGCATCCTTGCAACAAATGCCATTGCCAGCATCCTTGCAACAAATGCCATCGCCAGCATCCCTGCAACAAATGCCATCGCCTGCATCCCTACAACAAATGCCATCGCCTGCATCCCTGCAACAAATGCCATCGCCAGCATCCCTGCACTAAGTGCCATCGCCAGCATCCCTGTAACACATGCCATCGCCAGCATCCCTTCAACAAATGCCATCGCCTGCATGCCTGCAACAAATGCCATCGCAAGCATCCCTGCAACATATGCCATCGCCAGCATCCCTGCAACAAATGCCATCGCCAGCATCCCTGTAACAAATGCCATCGCGAGCATCCCTGCAACAAATGCCATCGCCTGCATCCTTGCAACAAATGCCATCGCCAGCATCCCTTCAACAAATGCCATCGCGAGCAGCCCTGCCACAAATGCTATCGTGGGCATCCCTACATCAAATGCCATCGCCAGCATCCTTCCACCAAATGCCATCGCGAGCATCCTTTCAACAAATACCATCGCCAGCATCCCTGCAACAAATGCCACCGCCAGCATCCCTGCGGCAAATGCCACTGCCTGCATCCCTGCAACAAATGCCATCGCCTGCATCCCTACAACAAATGCCATCGCCAGCATCCCCACATCAAATGCCATCGCCAGCATCCTTGCAACAGATGCCATCGCCAGCATCCCTGCAACAAATGCCTTCGGCATTGGCTGCCTCATTTCGGGATATGGAGTTAGCTCTACGTAAACAATCCACGCGAAATGGGAGTGTGTTTGCCGACTAGGGCTTCTCAAGTACACCATCACCCCTATGGACCGCCAGGGTTTGTTGATACTCCAACTTGGATACTATCCCCACAGCGTGGCTTAACCAATGTGAGTTCTACCCAAGCGGAGTTGGACGAGACTGTAAACATGCCGGAGAACATATTTATACTTGATGAACAATTCCTTCTTGAAGTACATACTTTATGATTATCAGTTCGTACATCCAATAAAATGCGCCGGGCACAGAGTTAATATAACGATCTTGTAATGACCGCATACGAGTATGTATTTACAACTTATATGTAAGTTTTTCATACTTCAGTTTATACAATACCTCTATAACTTCTTATAACACAGATACCTCCCCCCCTTTGAAAAATTAAAGCATACGCTGAAATTTTTTATTTACTGACGAAATACATTGCAAAGTGACATGTTTACCGGCAAGGCCCTCCCTCCTCCCATTGATAAAAGATCCGCCCCTGGTCAGCTATTTTGTTGGGTCACTGACCACCTCATCTTGTGGAGTCCGTCTCCACCGGTCGGTCGTAAAACATTCGAAGGCGTAGACGGGTACGGCCTGTTGTTGCGGTGGTCTGTAGCATGGATCTATCTCTCCGCCTCGCGGTGAATGACCTTGCCACCTCCGCTGGCCCCAAGTGGAATGACCTTGAGGACGTATTCAGTGGAATGGCATCTGAAAGATCCGGAATGACTCCACGTCGTTACAATTCTGGGGAAGGTAGGAATGCCACCCATAATCCCCCCCCTACCCCCTCCCCCCTTCCCTCCCCCCTCTAATGGCCCCTGTTGACGGGGTTTGGTGTGGCTGTATTGGCGCAGGGACCTGTTGAGCACTTAGGCACTGGGGATTAGGGGCCGCTTGGCAGGGGTTCGAGGTGCACTCTCACCAGGGGGGCCCAGGCCTCCTTCCTTCCTACACACATACCCCCATCTTAATGGGACGTTGAGGACAAAGGTACGGCCCAAAGAACAAATACACACTGACCTGGGGCGGCACGAAGCGGCTGTCGGGGCGGCACGAAGGTGGGGGGTAGTGGGGTGGGGGGGGGTAGTCAAGGGGGTGGGGGTAGTCTAGGGGGTGAGGGAAGTGGATATGGCGGTAGGAATGCAAGGTGGAAAACGGCGGGGAGGGGGGGGGGGGAGGGGGTCATGGGATGTGTTACTTAACTCCCGGCTTAGTTACAAGTACATGCGGGCGCCATAACGTCGATAGCTTATTAAGGTATAGGATACGTATGTATGTGAGGGGAAGAAAGGGCTAGGTGGGCGGGGGGGGGGGGGGGATGACGTTGTGCTGGAGAAACAAAAATTTAAAAGAAATGAGTGATAAAAAGTACGAAGTCCCGACAAGAAGCAATAATTTGACAGAACATTCAACCACCGCAGTATGCTGTTTTACTTTGCCATCATGGTTTATTGAAATGACCCATTTGTATCGCCCCTTTGCTGACACAAACTCCAGTGAAGTGAATTCTTATTGTTTTAGATCCGTTTGGTGCACACGAGTGCTGAAGGAACCTTCGGGGACAATGAGTGATGTGAATGAAATATGCCCGAGCTTAGATCGCCCAGACCGAGATTTAAACCAGGGACCTATTGATCTGCGACCACGGAGTCTCCTCCTACACAGACCACTATCATGTGTGAGGGTCTTCCGGGTAACCAACACGCATCTATCACATGAAGTGCCTCTTTGTACAGTGATCCGACGAGTAACCACACTCCGTCCACGGTAGCGATTTATCACCAAGACCCACCCACACTGACGTATGGCTGTCCAGAGCAAGCATCCCTACATCAAATATCCATCGCGAGCATACCTGCATCAAATGCCATCGTCAGCATCCCTGCAACAAATGCCATCGCCAGCCTCCCTGCATGAATTGCCATCGCCAGCATCCCTGCATCAAATGCCTTCGCGAGCAGCCTTGCAACAAATGCCATCGCAAGCATCCCTGCAACAAATGCCATCGCGAGCATCCCCCCAACAAATGCCATCGCCAGCATCCCTGCAACAAATGCCATCGCCAGCATCCCTACATCAAATGCCATCGCCAGCATCCCCCCAACAAATGCCATCGCGAGCATCCTTGCAACAAATGCCATCGCCAGCATCCCTACATCAAATGCTATCGCCAGCATCTCCCCAACAAATGCCATCGCGAGCATCCCTGCAACAAATGCCATCGCCAGCATCCCTACATCAAATGCTATCGCCAGCATCTCCCCAACAAATGCCATCGCCAGCATCCCTGCAACAAATGCAAGCAGCAAGGGTTTCTGAAAGCTAAAGTTCCCTCCCCCCCTAAAGGGAAGAAGACCACGTATGCACTTTTGGTGTCCCTTACAAGTACATAAAATGAACAGGGTTCACCTAGGGTCAAACAAACTGACGTAACCGTATTAAAAATATGAGATATGACAGAATGCTGAAGATGCTATGCTATTATTGAAACATAAAGACACATTTTAAGTACTTACATTTGGTCATGTATTATAGTGAACTTGCACAAGAAGAAAGACATGTACATGGCGAAGGATCAATATGGTAAAGAAGTAGCTATTTGCGGGCATCACATTTTCGAAGCAAAGCCGCACGAACAGATTAAATTGGGGATAGAAATGATTATTTGCAAGAATATTGTCGCGTGAATGGAAGTTACGACATTTGACTATGTTCAGAAAAACAAGTGCAAGCACATCGGATAATTCTTATTTGGTAGGATGTTGTCACTTGCTATAGTTATGTAGCCCACATTTTACCTAAAAGTAGTGTCTTCATCCAGAGGGCACGGAAAAGATCCGGAAAATCACATTATGGGGAACCATATGATTGTATATAAAGGCAGCGCTAACAGAGGGACATGATAGAGGACCAATAACGACCGATAAGAAACATACATGTCATAAATGACATGCTAGATGAAAACTGTATCTGTATAGACTTACTAATAAGAAATATCTTTGAGGACATCATGCGGCTTCGGGAGGTTTTGAATAACGTTCTCAAAACAAGATTGACAATACAGGTAAAATGTCAAGAAGAACACATGGCATTACTGCATTGCCATTTTTATCATTTAACATGTGAATTGGTATGACCGTTTCTTTGTATATGAATCATCTATGGTAAATAAACTAATACAATAAAAAAAACAAAAAACACGTTCATGAATTATGACGTGTCTATAGGAGGATCAAAATGAATGCAATAAGCGGAAACTTCGCGAGGACAATTTGGGGTACTTCGGTTTTTTAGTTGCATTGGTTGTTATGAAAATTCACCATAAAATAAACGGTTTTAATAACGCTAGTGAACAAACCATGGCCCCCAGTTGCCAAGGTTTCCGTCTCAAGCAGTTAGTCCCAGACAAGAAACCAATAAGCACCACGAAAACAGGAAGTGGAACCCTAGCGACAGGCTCTTCACATAGGGGGCGCCCCGGAGACATGTTCGTGGACTCGGGTTGTAAATCGGGTTTAATTGGAATGGACGACTGCGGTAGACGCTTCACTGCCTCTGGACAGAAGGCGACTGTGGGGGTCAGTCGAGGTCATATCCCGTGTGAAGTGTCCGGCTAATCCCAAGGCGCCGGCTTGGCCGCTCGTCAACACGAGGGTCAGAGCGTTCAGTGTACTCCCTGGAACACGAAGGAACAGATTGAGGAGCATAATGATGTGCGAGCTATTCTCAAGGAGGAACACCGGGCGAGCCAATATAGAAAGGCGTTCTGCCATGTTAAAGGAACTTTTTTTTGATTTCTGCATAGCTCACATAGCTCAATACTCACCTACGGCACTGAGTACAATTGTTGATGTCGTGGCCCGAACATAAACGATGAACCATGCAAGCGCCTGAGATTTTGTTCCATGTTTCTCGAAAAAACGCATTGCAAACCTTAAAATGTGCATGTACTAAACATATTTTACGTAGAAGTTTTTCTGTGCAAGTGATTCGCATACCGATTGATGGGTTGGCTGTATATATATTCACGACGCTTGAACCAATTCTGGTCATTTGTTTCAGGTCTTTGATTTTATTCTCACGGCTCACATATATATCCTGGAGCTGTATTGGCTTAATCCAACGACTCAGGACAGACCACACCTTCCTCCCGTGACAACAATTCTGGTCACATCGCGTCAATGGGAGAAGAGATGGAAGTGCGGAGCCATGTCCCATGGGTAACCCCCTGCTCTTTGCGAAGACAGACGTGGGATCTGCATCCTGCGACCACACAGACATATTGCATTTTGATGTTGATCGGTTACTATGACGATATTATCAGTCGGTATACAGGATGACGACGTGTGCCCACTGACCACTCTTCCAGCCGACTTTGCAATGGTAACGATACGTTCCTGCCTCACTCAATGGGGTCCACGAGGGAGGAATCCATGAACGAAAATCAGGAATTCAATCAATATTCCAAGCCAATTTTATTATTTTTTGAGTAGGCGGTTCGAGGTTAAGGCACTCTGCGCACTTGGAGTCAAAGTGAATGTAGGAGGGCACTGATAGTTTGTGGGGGTGGTGTGTGTGCGGGGTGGGGGGGGGGGGGGGGCGTGGAGTGGTTGTGTAATGTTTCTATCATCCCCCATATATTATTCATTGCTATGGACCGCGGGATTTGGCGCGGCGTTATCAAGTTGCATCTAATGTGAATTGCATCGAGTGTGAAGTGCACCGAGTTTGAATTGCACCGAGTGTGTATTGCACCGAGTGTGAATTGCATCGAGTGTGAATTATGTGGTTCTTATTTCACGTAGAGAACTCTGAGTGTCTCGGGCGGCGGGGAGGGGTGGGGGCGATGTGGAATATGGGAGCGGTGGTTGGGTGACCGTGCCACTGTGTCAACATATCTGAAACTGCGCGGACCATTTTATCGTGCGCGGACGTGATATCGAGCAGCAGTCGACATCACACAGAAGACTGAATAGCGAATAGGTGGCAGGGATCGAAAGCCGGCCACCAACTTCCGAGTCCGGTAAACAAGTTTGATTCTCTCCGGATAGCCCACAGGCTTTCAGGTTTAACTTCAAGACATAATATAGATATTTGTCATGGAGAAGAGGTTGGTAATACAAAAATTACAAAACATATTGCTTTAAGGAGGTTTATCCAGTGTTTGCACATTCAAGTGTCACATGCTATGGCTGTAGACGGGCCCTGGCCGATGTATGTCCCGTCCTAGATCATTAGGACAAGGGCCGGAGGAGGAAGGTGTGCTGTTGGTATCCACAATAACAAAGAAAGTCCCTTTCCCCACTTGCATTTGATGAGTGCTGGCCCAATCCTACCACTGTATCTATAATCGAACAAATTCATCACATGTGGAACCATGCTTGGTCAAGGGAGGATGTTGAGTTACACGGAAAGCATATGTTCTTATAACCAAGGAATAAACGGATTATGCCATAATCGTAAGCAAGGAATAATCAGATTATGCGACGATCATTTTCAACGAATAATCAGGTTAGGCGACGATCGTTATCAAGGAATAAGCCAGTTATGACATGGTCATTATAGAGGTATAAACACATAATGTGCCGGGATTAGATATAATGTTGAAGAATTGTGCAATAAATGGCATATTTGTCAGTGTCTAGTAGAATCATTAATGCAGCGGCGGAGACAGCCATATTAGGGTACCAAGGCTCACCTCCCCCCATGTTGAAGCGCCTCCACCCCCCCCCCTCCCCCATGCCCCCGCCCCCTTTTGTACTTTATTTCAGTGCCGACTTCCATCAATGCGTTGACGTTATCGAAATAGAAAGTATTAATGCGGCGTCAGGTTCAGTGAAAAGGCCAGTACCCCCCCCCCCCCCCCCCCCACGACCACCCACCTTGTTGAAGTTCTACCGCCATCATTAACGTGTTTTATTCCCCGTCGTCAGGCTTGCTCTCGGCCCCCTACCCGCCCCTCTCCCAACCCCCGACCTCTCGGTTCCCCCACCCCTATCCGACCCCCACCCCTCTCCAACCCCCCGTCTGCGACCCCCCCCCCTCACCAACGGCGTGTGGATCGATGGTTCGAGCCCCGCTGTGGCCATGTCTTTGTGGTCGCAGGATAAAGATCCCATGTCCTTCTTCGCAAAGAGTAGGGGGTTACCCCGAGAGACATGGCTCCGCTCTCCCTTCCTTCTCCCATTGACGCGATATGACCAAAAATGGTTAAAGCGTCCAACCAACCAACCAACCAACCGACCCCCCTCTCCGACCCCCCCCCCCACCCTTATCCCTCACAACCTTCCTCCAACAATAGATCGTAGCCCTTCCTGTGCCCTTTGGAGGGTCAAGCCCAAGCGGCAATAAACCGACGCTGTGCCTCAGGCCTTGTCTCAGCCCAGCTGCAGTGTCCTCACTCTGCACAACGACGGTTGTTAAGTGGCCGCCGCCAGGTCAACTAGGATGACAGCGGAAACCCCCCCTAAATTTAGCCCTAACAGGCTTTCGTAGTTTAGAACAGTACCTGGACTTTATTGTACTTTATGGACCATAGCACAAGCATTAGGTAATCATATGACCGTTATTTAACGTCAAAATGGGGCCTTCCGGGAGTTGGTAGCCATTGCCATGGTAACATGGCAATTCTCAAAAATGTTTTGTAGCGATGAAGACCTGAAGACAAAGGCAGATCTCTTTATAAAGCCACCCGCCGCACAGAAGACACCCGTTCTTGGAATAATTCGGTTGGCACCAAAGCTATAGATAGCTACTCATCTTAATTCATCTTCCGCTTCCCGCCGTCGGCGATCCACGATAGACCGTTGCGTAGCCGGATAGATGGACGGGTTTTTTGTGCTACCTTGTTGCACACCAGGGGTGTACCGGGCCAGGAGGCCACCCAGCCAATGTGAGGAAAGAATTAAAACGCAGACACAGGGCGGAGGAGAGACACAGGAGGTACACGACCTGCAAGGAAAATAACGAGTATAATATGATACGAGACCAGTAATAAACTCAGCCTGGTGAAGACGGATGTGCGAGCGGCTTGTGATCCGCCACGGGAAATTTAAACTATGCTACTTTACTTGCCACCAAGCTCCTTTTTTTCTGTATTGTCCAGACAGTAATGGAGAGTACGGTGCAGTATCGATTTCTGGAGTGGACGCTAATGAGAAATCCAAACCAGGTGATATCATGTTGAGATTATGTACAGGTAGAGCCGATATTACTTCACCTCCCCTTTTTCAAACAATCTCTGCATGTCTCGCAATTCGACCCATATTGGGATGTCACAGTGACAATTGATGCACCGATAAATGAACACGATCTTCTTTCCTACTTTGTCGAAACTCATTGCACCGAAAGGCCAAGAATAGCACCCATGTGATCCACACACCTACCAATGACCATGTGATCTACACACCTACCAATGACCATGTGATCTACACACCTACCAATGACCATGTGAGCTACACACCTACCAATGACCATGTGATCTACACACCTACCAATGGACATGTGATCTACACACCTACCAATGACCATGTGATCTACACACCTGCCAATGACCATGTGATCTACACACCTACCAATGACCATGGGATCTACACATCTACCAATGACCATGTGATCTACACACCTACCAATGACCATGTGATCTACACACCTGCCAATGACCATGTGATCTACACACCTACCAATGACCATGTGATCTACACAACTGCCAATGACCATGTGATCTACACACCTACCAATGACCATGTGATCTACACACCTGCCAATGACCATTTGATCTACACACCTACCAATGACCATGAGATCTACACACCTACCAATGAACATGTGATCTACACACCTAACAATGACCATGTGATCTACACACCTACCAATGACCATGGGATATACAAACCTACCAATGACCATGTGATCTACACACCTACCAATGATCTTGTGCTTTACACACGTACCAAGGACCATGGGATCTACACACCTACCAATGACCATGTGATCTACACACCTACCAATGACCATGTGATCTACACACCTACCAATGACCATGTGATCGACACACCTACCAATGACCATGTGATCTACACACCTACCAATGACCATGTGATCTACACATCTACCAATGACCATATGATCTACACACCTGCCAATCACCATGTGATCTACACACCTGCCAATGACCATGTAATCTACACACCTACCAATGACCATGGGATCTACACATCTACCAATGACCATGTGATCTACACACCTACCAATGACCATGTGATCTACACACCTACCAATGACCATGTGATCTTCACACCTACCAATGACCATGTGATCTACACACCTGCCAATGACCATGTGATCTACACACCTACCAATGACCATGTGATCTACACAACTGCCAATGACCATGTGATCTACACACCTACCAATGACCATGTGATCTACACACCTGCTAATGACCATGTGATCTACACACCTACCAATGACCATGGGAACTACACACCTACCAATGAACATGTGATCTACACACCTACCAATGACCATGTGATCTACACACCTACCAATGACCATGGATTATACAAACCTACCAATGACCATGTGATCTACACACCTACCAATGACCATGTGATCTACACACCTACCAATGTCCTTGTGCTCTACACATGTACCAAGGACCATGGGATCTACACACCTACCAATGACCATGTGATCTACACACCTACCAATGACCATGTGATCTACACACCTACCAATGACCATGGGATATACAAACCTACCAATGACCATGTGATCTACACACCTACCAATGACCATGTGATCTACACATCTACCAATGACCATGTGATCTACACACCTACCAATGACCATGGGATATACAAACCTACCACTGACCATGTGATCTACACACCTACCAATGACCATGTGATCTACACATCTACCAATGACCATATGATCTACACACCTGCCAATGACCATGCGATCTACACACCTACCAATGACCATGGAATCTACACATCTACCAATGACCATGTGATCTACACACCTACCAATGACCATGTGATCTTCACACCTACCAATGACCATGTGATCTACACACCTGCCAATGACCATGTGATCTACACACCTGCCAATGACCATGTGATCTGCACACCTACAAACGGCCATGTGATCTACACACCTACCAATGACCATGTGATCTACACACCTACCAATGACCATGTGATCTACACACCTACCAATGACCATGTGATCTACATGACCATGTGAATTAAATGACCATGTGAATTAAATGACCATGTGACCTAAATGACCCTTTGACCTCAATGACCATGTGTCCTACATGACCATGTGAGCTAAATGACCATGTGACATAAAGCACCTACCAATGACCACGTGACCTTAGTGACCATGTGACTTAAATGACCATGTGACCTAAATGACTATGTGACCTAAATGACCATGTGACCTAAATGACCACGTGACCTAAATAAACATGTGACCTAAATAAACATGTGACCTGAATGATCATGTGACCTGAATGACCATGTGACCTAAATAGTCATGTGACCCAAATGACCATGTGACCTAAATGACCATGTGACCTAAATGACCATGTGACCTAAATGACCATGTGATATAAATGACCATGTGACCATGTGACCTAAATGATCATGTGACCTAAATGACCATGTGACCTAAATGACCATGTGACCTGAATGACCATGTGACCTCAATGACCATGTAACCTCAATGACCATGTGACTTCAATGACCATGTGACCTAAACGATCATGTGACCTAAATGACCATGTGACCTAAGATGACCATGTGACCTAAATGACCATGTGACATAAAACACCTACCAATGACCACGTGACCTGGGTGCCAATGTGACCCAAATGACCATCAATGACGCACCTGGCTATGTGAGCTGCAGCTTTGTTCGTAGATTTTCTAGATGTTTCGAAGCATCTGTCCGGCCACGTGTTCGATTTGCCCACACTCCACCCATTATCGCTCAGGTATTATCCGCCTCAGATTACTAGGCTACTTCTGGCTTGCTCAGCCTCAAACTGATCAAACGCATTCTAATAACTCGTACGTCACACACGCGGCATAGCCACCCCACCTCAACCGCTTACGATGAGTTTCTGTAGCCTGGTTGCGCGGCCCCAACTTCGTGTGTATACTTGTACCAGCTTAGAGTTTCTGAGATTGGGGCTTGTAGAATTGGAGACGAGCAACAGACCGACGGATGAGCCAGCAACCGGCTAGATTAGCAAGCGACGCGATTGTCTAAACCAGAAATATACGCGTTTAAATAATAAAATCTGACCTTTATTTCATGGAATGTGTTCTGAAACAGATAAATTTGGTGCCGTTGTGAGAACAATTTCATCTCGCGGATATAGTTTACCCGGTGATTATGACGTCGCTAATCAAACAGTAAGTAGTTTGGAAGAGCACGGAGGAAGCGGCGGCAGTTTAATTTGAATATTATGCTTCACTTCACCGTGCCTATTGACCACAATATCTGGCAACGCTATACTATACCCCAACTGGGGTTCTCAATTAGTAAAGTGCTGCCACCTTGCGGGGTCTCTTGGAGACAGGGGCTACTTGGTGTCGTCATGCGGCGCGTGTGCCTTCCAAATGGAGTCAGGTTTTCCAGGAATATGCCGAATCATTTGGCTGCTTTCTTTCGACCATCGTCTGGTCGTATTCTTCACTCACATTTAAAAGCCGTTCACCTTCACAAACCCTCAACGCAAAACCTTATCTCAGTTCTTAACTAAGATGATTCCCGCATGGTGTCCGAGTTCCACCCGCACCAGTAGAGGTCGGTGTAGGTTGGATAAACTCGCCACCCTTTATTCCAGGAAGTGTCAGGAACTGGGCGACGTTCCCATAGCCTCGGGCTAGGCTGCTGCCATGGATAATTAACACTATACCGTCCCCAACCCAGGGTTTGATGACTGTGATTCCCTACATCTGAGCGGCCCACGAAGTGTGGCTGTGCCCGTTTCATCTCGCAAAACTATAACCGTACGTCCGCCCACGCCCAACATAATTGTGTCACTGCCCTCAGGGCTGTGTCACTGCCTGTAGGACTGTGTCACTGCCTGCAGGGCCGTGTCACTGGCTGCAGAGCTATATCGCTGCTTGGAGGGCTGTGTTACTGCCTTCATAGCCTTCAGCGCTGTGTCACTACCTTCATGGCCTCCAGGGCTGTGCCACTGCCTGCAGGGCTATATCACTGCCTGCTGGGCTGTGTCCCTGCCTTCATGACCTTTCAGGGTTGTGTCACTGCCTTCAGGGCTGTGTCACTGCCTTTAAGGTTGTGTCACTGCCATCATGGTTCTGTCACTGGCTTCAGGGCTGTGTCACTACCTTCATGCTTGTGCCACTGTCGTCAGGGCTATGTCACTGTCTTCAGGGCTGTGTCACTGTCTTCAGGGCTGTATCACTGCCTTCAGGGTTTATTACTGGTGTAAAAAGAAATGCTCATACAGATCCGCTGTTTAGAAAGCTGAATATTGTACCTTTATTGAATATGGCTGAATATTGCATGTTGATATTTATGTTCAAACTCAATACAGGTCATTTACCAAAGGTGATTGCCCCTTTATTTATTAATAATTATCAAATACACGGTTATGGTAATCGAGATCTAAGTTATACCACACACCTAAGGCCAGAACAAATTATCTACGGAACACTGTAAAGTATGGAGGTAGTATATTGTACACAGAATGGTACGAGAGAAATAATGTCAACGCCGATTCAATAGAAGTGAATAAACGAGACCTCAGATCAAAAATATTTGTCCATCACCAAAATCCATGAAGTGCAACTGACTTACCATGCAATAAGCTTTTTCTGTTCTATTTATTCGTGTTATCCTATTTTGCCATGATTCTATCTAGTCTAGCTGATTTTGTATGAGCTCTACAGCTAATAATCCTTGCTTCTGCTGCTGTTAATGTGTTTAATATTATTCCATTTTGATGTTGTATAAGCTTGTCGAACAACTGTAACCGATTTAAGAGAACAATAAACCGAATCAATTCAAGTCACTGCCTTCAGGGTTGTGTCAGTGCCTTAAGGACTGTGTCACTGCCTTCATGGCTGTATCACTGGCTTCCGGGCTATATCACTACCTTCAGGCTTGTGTCATTGCCTTCAGGGTTGTGTCACAGCCTTCAGGACGGAGTCACTGCCTTCAGGGTTGTGTCAGTGCCTTAAGGACTGTGTCACTGCCTTCAGGACTGTGTCACTGCCTTTCAGGACTGTGTCACTGCCTTCATGGCTGTATCACTGGCTTCCGGGCTATATCACTACCTTCAGGCTTGTATCATTGCCTTCAGGGTTGTGTCACTGCCTTCAGGGCGGAGTCACTGCCTTCAGGGTTGTTTCACTGCCTCCAGGGGTATGTCACTGCCTTCAGGGCGGAGTCACTGCCTTCAGGGCGGAGTCACTGCCTTCAGGGTTGTTTCACTGCCTTCAGGGGTGTGTCACTGCCTTCAGGGCGGAGTCACTGCCTTCAGGGGTGTGTCACTGCCTTAAGGACTGTGTCACTGCCTTCAGGACTGTGTCACTGCCTTTCAGGACTGTGTCACTGCCTTCAGGGCGGAGTCACTGCCTTCAGGGTTGTTTCACTGCCTTCAGGGCGGAGTTACTGCCTTCAGGGTTGTGTCACTGCCTTCAGGGCGGAGTCACTGCCTTCAGGGTTGTTTCACTGCCTTCAGGGGTGTGTCACTGCCTTCAGGGTTGTGTCACTGCCTTCAGGGGTCTGTCACTGCCTTCAGGGCGGAGTCACTGCCTTCAGGGTTGTGTCACTGCCTTCAGGGGTGTGTCACTGCCTTCAGGAGTGTGTCACTGCCTTCAGGGCGGAGTCACGGCCTTCAGGAGTGTGTCACTGCCTTCAGGGCGGAGTCACGGCCTTCAGGGTTGTGTCACTGCCTTCAGGAGTGTGTCACTGCCTTCAGGAGTGTGTCACTGCTTTCAGGGCGGAGTCACTGCCTTCAGGGCGGAGTCACTGCCTTCAGGGCGGAGTCACTGCCTTCAGGGCGGAGTCACTGCCTTCAGGGCTGTGTCGCTGCTTCATCCACGCCTGTCCTTTGTTTGCATCACTTTCCCTGCTCGTATCTCCATCCTGGTAAACAGCTCATATATCAAGACTTCATTCGGGTCACTTCTTTAACCTATATGAGGAGGAACCCTTTGGGGCTTAAGACCCCGCCCCCTCCCTCAATGTGAAAACGTCTGTGAGGAACACTTTGGCTTGATCTCCAGTCTGTGTGAGGGTCGCTTTGACCTCGCCCCCCCCCCTCCCCACGCCCGCCGACACCCCCACCCCTATTCAGCCTGTATCAGCCGCTCTGGCTTGGAGCCGTCGCCACAGACTGATAGACCCGTCACCCGATGCCATCCAGCCTGATTACAGAGGGCAGCACTGGAGCCTGTGGAAGGTACATATGTTTAAGACGAAAATTTTCAATTTTCGTCTTATGTCGGTGTGTTCCGTTTTTCTGTGAGTCTGTCTGTTTGTCACATCACGCATTATCTGTCGAATGCCTTAAGATATCGACTTCATAATTCACAAAAAGATGTGGAATGGCAATCGTCAGGCTAAGTTCGTAGATGGGCCATGTAGGTCAAAGGTCAAGGTCACAGGAATTTTTTGAAATTCGCTTAACCATTGAAAGATAGGACCAAAAAACGGGAAAATCGCTATAACGTTCGCAGTTTCCATTCAATCATGCTGCAAATTATTTCACGTATTGGGCCCATTAGTACCTTCTATATCGTCTTTCATTTGTGGAAATCGCCCGAACAGTTTTGCTGCTAAAAATTTCCCAAGTTTAACATGGGACCCTATGGGAGCATTTTGGCGGGAACCAGGCTTCCTTAATTTCTCCATGAAGGGGACATGTCAGACAAACGACACCTTGTGTGAGAGATGACATTAGTAGGTCACATCAAGGTCAAGGTTACGAAACATGAATTCCCGCGTAACTTCGTTAATATTTGGTCTAGAGATTCGCGGTTTGTTTCAGAGTATTCTCCAGAGAGATGCGCAAAAGTAATGTACCCTCAGATTTCATCTCACATTGACAGTTTTCGAGTTATTGGATAATCAATTTTGACATTGCCGCAAGTGCAAAAAAATCGCTGTGACTAAATAAATGCAGGTAGATGACACATATGAGGTAGAATATATACCCATATTACTGACCTCATGTATGCCACATTGCATCGAAATCGAAGCAGTAGTTTGGACGCTAGCAAATAATCACACTTTAACATGGCCAATCCCATTATAAAGCCTCGATACGCCAAATAACTGACGGCGTGCCATGCAAACGTCATGAAATGGGTCTTAACATAGTCAAATTGGTCCCATAACCACAATTTTCGTCTTCCTTCTCAAGCTCTGCTTGACCGTCTAGTTTGTTTGTCGATGTTTCTCCGCGGCTTCGTCGCCGTATATATAATCACAAGTACTTCGTTGCCGCTGAGCTTAAGAAATAATGTGTTTGTTGAAAGCGTGTGCTCCAATAACATCAAGTGTCGATTCGATGATGTCTTTACCCAAGCAATGACTCCATTAGGCGATATATCGAGTGTTTACTCGTTCACATGTTTGTCTCAACGTTACTTCAGTGTTCATGTCATGGGTTTTACAACACGTACACAACGAGCTCTGGTTATATAACGACTACACACTGACGCAACGAGCCATGATTATATAATGACTACACACTGGCGCAACGAGCCATGATTATATAACGACTACACACTGACGCAACGAGCCATGGTTATATAACAACACATTGGCACACCGAGCTATGGTTATGTAACTACAAACTGACGCAACGAGCCATTGTTATATAAAGACAACACATTGGCACAACGAGTCATGGTTGTATAACGACAACACATTGGCACAACGGGCCATGTTTGTATAACGACAACACATTGACACAACGGGCCATGTTTGTATAACGACAACACATTGGCACAACGGGCTATGGTAATATAAGGACTACACATTGACACAACGAGCCACGGTTATATAACAAGAACACACAATGGGTAAAGATATGTCAGCAATTATGCCTTCAATTAAGTCTTCCATTAACCAATATATTGCAAAGATACGTTTTCTAATTGAAGGTTTGCCGCCGGAGATGATATAAACAATCATCATACCGTTTATTGCGTACTATTGGCTGGCCTCCAGCCCTGGTAAATTAATTAGTAAAAACAAAATGAGGTAAGTGGAGGAAATGGGTCGGTCTTCCATGCTAATGCCAACCATTGTTTCAGCATATCTAACGTGTAGACTCAGGCCGATCTTTGCGTTGGTGCGTTCTAGCATGAAAGACGGACCAGGGCCGTTTTGAACTCACGGGTCCAGGACATGGCAACTGTAATGTATTGTAAATACGGAGAAATATGTCAGGCTAAATCCGGATATCTTCTGTATGGGATTTAACAAGAACGCCTGTCATGTGACAACTGTCAGCGCACCCTTTTTGTAATCACTTGTAGCTGAACACCTAATAAAAATTTATTAAACCAACCACAGCGGGCTTGGTTTGATAACAGTAACATATATATATTTAACACGATAAAATCGATAATGATATTTTTTTTTGCTACTGGCGAATTTCTTACCGCAGTTACTGGTGAGCCCCATTCCACGTCTTTATTTGGGTTCATTCCATTCTAAGACGGCGTGAGAAGATCATTTATCTAAAGGCGAAGATTTCCAGGAAACTCTTTGGCTGTAGATTCCCATCACCCAGGTACAAGTCGTCTCATCAGCCAATATGGCCGCCGGGAAGCCTGTTTAGTGTCACTTCCTGTCGCCGTCTGAGACTATTTCACCACGAGGGTATGCAGCGCTAGAATAACGTGGCTAGAATGTCACAGACAAACAATACTCTTATACCTGAGGCAGGGCCTTGCCAATACCCCCATGATGTCCCCCTCTATAGGCCGTGGAGAAACCTGGGAGAAATACGAAAGAAAGGCTTAGTTCTTCTATTTCCAACGGCAATGCATATATGCAAGATGTCCCATTGGGAAGCCTGGAGGCGTCAAAAGATTTGCTTCTTTTATTGCAGACGTTCCTGAAATATATGTTTTATATTATCAGGTTACTGCAATATATATTATCAGATTTTAGATTCAGGAGTAATGTGAGCAAAATTCATCCCCCCCCCCCCGCCACACAGGCCATTTCTTGCTCACCTCTCCAGGGGAATCCTGCATCGAGCCAGACACCCCTCACCCCTCACCCCTCACCCTCCGCTCTGCGCCCTAATTCGCCCTAGATTATTTTCGTTTCTCTGAGACAGACAACATCGACCCTTTTGCTTGGGATTGTAGTCTGGGCTTGCTCTCCGCCAGTGAGGGATACGTTGAGACATAGGGGGCTGAAACGAATGTATTTTGTCGTCAGTATTTGCGTTGCGTGGATTGTTTAGTTCAGTAGTGTACCTGTTTGGTTGGTTTGGAAGCATGTAACGTTTTGTTTTTCGGTTATTAGAGGGGGTTGTTGTGTTTCCGGTAACGAGGCCGGCTTGGTGTGATTTGAAGAAAATAAAGGTATATTTCGCTTCAAGAAGTTTCGTGAATACCATCGTAAGAACATTTTGGTAGCAGAGCGTGGTTGACCGTGAGTCTTACATATAACATAACCATGGAAAAGCTGAAAAATCAGAAAGCTAAGGCGAAGGCTGTATTCACTCGCACCAGCACGCGGTTGCTGCAATCTATGGAAAACAGATGCGGCCAAAAAGAGGTAAATTCAAATTTGGACTCTGTGACCATAGCATTTGAAGGAGTGATATTTGCCTGTGAACAGTTAGAAAAATTCTATGAAGGCATCGGCGATAACAGGAACGTCCGACTGGTAGGACGCGAACTCGAAGATATTGAAGAAAGATTCAGTGATTATAGTCGAATGGTGCAACAGCATTTACAGCACTGTTATCCGCAAACTCGGTCTCAGGCACCTCGCCGGCCGCCAACCGTGCAGCCGGTGCCAGAACAGCAAAGCACTCCAAGACAACTGTCAGAACAATTCCGACATGAAATCAGCCAACGGGAGGCTGAACTTGAACGCATTGCGTCTCAAATTGAAAGAACTTTCGAAGAATGTCAGATTCATATACGAGAGATGAAAGGACCACAGCAGCCATCTGTATCACCACATCAGAACGCAATTAACCAGACCCACGTTTCAACCCACCCAGGTGAACAGCATTCATCGCATGCATCACACGAGTTATCAGAGTATGTGGCTGTTACTCAGGCCCAACCAGCTAATCACCGGGCTATTACATCGACGCCATTTATGCTGCCTGCAATGCCATCCACTGCCTCACATGTACATCAGCCTCTCAGCACCCAGCCTCAGGCAAGTCCAATTAGAAGCGTGTCAGCGGCAAATATGCAGTCATACCAGCGGTCTGGAGGTCTTGAACCAGAGGGTCATCGCCATGGAACAATAGTGGGATCCCAGCAATTATTACCCAATGAAAATTACCCTGTGGGTTTGGGACAAGCAGGAAACAGTTGTAGTGGCGTGAATGCAGATCCCTCAGCACTCCTTCCCAGGGTGAGTCTGCCCAAGTTCTCTGGGGACAAGAGAGCTTGCAAGGTGAAGCGTTAAAGGTGGTGGAAAGCTTGGGCTTCTCGGCACAAGCTTATGAGGTAGCCAGGGCTCGGCTAGAGAGGAAGTATGGCGGAAAGCAACGGGCACTAACTCTGCGCCTCGAAGAGTTAGATCAGTTGAAGCCTGTTAGAGACAACTGTGAAAAGAATTTGGAGCGCTTGGCAGAATTGTTAGATATGGTCGTTGTCAACCTTCATGAAGCCGAGCTAGGGAACGGATCCTTATATATAGCTATCCAGCGCAAGTTGAGCAAATCGCTACTCGCCAAGTACAAACAGTGGATTTGTGAAAGTAATCGCGAGGAAACCGTGCTAGTCTTAAGAGACTTCATTGACAAAGAAGCCGAGTTCCTCACAACTGCATCAGAAACTATATGTGGAATCAGCAAGGACTGGGGAAGAAAAGAGAAGACCGCTTCAAATGGGCGGACGTTCCTGACCCAAGACGAGACCAAGGGTGCTATGAAGCCGCAGTCGAAGTGCCACCTGTGTCAGTCTCGCCATGGCACGTGGGCTTGTAGCCGCTTCCGGGCCATGTCAATACAACTCCGTTGGAACTTGGCCAAGGAACACAGACTTTGCTTTAGGTGCCTCGGGGATGGTCATCAAGGCCAAGCGTGCATTAGGGGTCGAACATGCGGTCTAAATGGATGCGAATTATCCCATCATCGTCTGCTGCACAAGGATCGAGTGATCCCTTAATCAGACCGTCCACCTGAAGCCGAGGTAAGAGACAGGGATTCAGTGAGGTCAGTAAATGGTAGAAACACGGAAGCAAGTTCCCATGGTAACTCCACCATGGAAGGGGAGCGAAGCCCGAGAACCATGTTGACTGAGCATACAAAGTCTACAGAGTTTGTCGCCCTAAGGACAGTGCCTGTCTATCTGTCCAACGGACGGCGGTAATTGAAGGTGAATGCTCTATTGGACGAGGCAAGTAGCAAGAGCTATTTGAACAGCGACATAGCTGCGGAACTAGGTCTCGACGGAACCCACCAAGAACTAACTGTAAACGTCCTCAATGGCAATCAAGAGCGTTTTGACACAGCTGTTGTTGATTTCACAATTCAAAGTGTCCACGGCGATCTGCATAAGGAAGCGTCAGCGTATACCACAGAACGTGTGACGGGAGACATGCAGGTGGTGAACTGGAATGAAGCAAAGCACAAGTGGACGCATCTGGAAGGAATTAGCTTCCCAAAGGTTGGGCCACGACCCATCATCGACCTGTTGATCGGTGTGGATCAATCTGATCTTCTGTATTCATTAAAGGACATACGCGGACTTCCTGGAGAGCCTATCGCTCGACTGACGCCACTGGGATGGACCTGCGTCGGTAACACCGAGATGGCGACGCGTAGCCCTCAGGCAAACTTCGCCTTTTTCGTGAAGGATTCGAACAACCTTGAAGCACTTGTTCGTCGCTTTTGGGAACTTGAAGATGTCCAAGGTACTCAAATTGTCAAACCGGGAGACAAGGCCGCTATGGACATCGTGTCAAAGTCTCTAGTGTTTCGGGATGGCCATTACCAGGTTGCTACGCCGTGGAAAGTCGATAGACCCAAACTACCGGACAACTACAGTATGGCATTGCGCAGACTGCAAGATACTGAAAAACGCCTGTTGAAATGCCCAAAGGTTGGTGAGGCATACGCAGGGGTGCTACAGGATTATCAGGACAAGGGGTACATTCGCAAAGTTTCCCCTAGTGAACAGAAACCTGATGAGGTGTGGTATCTGCGTCACTTTCCAGTCTAGAGGAGCTACGAGCAATACATGCTGGAAAAGAGTTACCGAGCGGATCCAAACTTCCTTCATTGAAGCCAGCAATGGACGAGGAAGGGGTACTGAGATGCACTGGCAGACTTGAGTTCGCGGAGTGTCTGCCGTGGGAAGCACGCCACCCCATAATCTTACCTCGCCATCATCGGATTAGCAAGCTGGTAATAAAAGACATGCATGAACACTGCCTGCATGGCAGAACAAACCAGGTGCTGGCGCAGTTGTCAGCACGCTACTGGGTCGTCTCGGCAAGAGAGGCGATAAGGGAGTGGGAAAGGGAATGTTCTGAATGTAAACAGAGGAAAGCCGCCCCCGCGGCCCAGCAAATGGCCCCGTTACCGGAACTGCGAACGCGTGTGTCATTGCGTGCGTTTAGCCAGACTTCAATGGACTTCGCCGGGCCATTCTTCACAAAACAGGGGAGAGGCAAGACCCGACAAAAGAGATACCTGTGCTTGTTCACGTGTCTTGCCACCCGAGCGGTCCACCAGGAAGTTGCCAATGGGCTTGATACCGACTCTTTCCTAAACGCCTTTTTCCGCATGGCTTCGCGACGCGGTATGCCAACTGAAGTTTTATCGGACAACGGGACAAACTTCGTTGGGGCCGCTAACGAACTGGAGGGGCTGGCGGGTCTGGACAAAGGGCAAATACAGGAGAGGTCGGCCAGCGACGGGGTGAAGTGGAATTTCAATCCGCCTGCGGCCCCTCATTTTAACGGCGTGCATGAGATTATGATTAAGGCAGCGAAGAAGGCCATCTACGCCATCCTGGGATCCGCAGACGTGACGGATGAAGAGCTGCTTAGTGCCGTGGTGGGGGCAGAGGGATTGATTAACTCTCGACCGTTAACATATCAGTCGGCAAACCCAGCTGACTGTGTGCCCCTCACACCCAACCATTTTCTACACGGTCAGGTTGGCGGCAGATTTGCACCTGAAGCTGTGGACAGAGTAGCGTTCAACACAAGAAAACGCTGGAGGCGGGTACAGGAGCTAGTGCGCCATTTCTGGCACAGGTGGCTTTCCGAGTGGCTACCTAGCCTGAACGCAAGAAAGAAGTGGGCGCGCGATAGCAGGGATCTACAGACTGGCGATCTCGTGATCGTTGTATCGCCTGATACTCCGCGTGGTCAGTGGCCGCTGGGATGTGTCGTCGCGACCTATCCTGGACGTGATGGGCGCGTTCGCGTCGCTGACGTCAAAGTCAGAGGCAGTATCATGCGTCGACCCATAGTTAAACTGTGTCCACTGGTGGATCTTTGAACGCACCATAACGTTTGTTTTGACGATGAACATTAACCGGATTATTAGCGTTTTAAGTAAATAAACACTAATAGCAATTGATGTAACACTAGAACACATTATGAAGCGGTTTTACATTACGTCCGTGGATTAAAACGTCCTGTCCGTGTAAAACAGTATTAAGTGGGCTAGTTTAAGTTCGACCTACTAGCGTGTTGATATTGTCACATCAAGGAAGGGGAGGATGTTCGGTTGGTTTGGAAGCATGTCACGTTTTGTTTTTCGGTAATTAGAGGGGGTTGTTGTGTTTCCGGTAACGAGGCCGGCTTGGTGTGATTTGAAGAAAATAAAGGTATATTTCGCTTCAAGAAGTTTCGTGAATACCATCGTAAGAACAGTACCTGAGCAGTAGCACTTCCTAGACATACAAGACACGCACGGGGGGAGGGGGGGGGGGGGGGCAACTCATCATATGGCAATCCGTGTTCCTGTTTCAATATGACGATCAGTTCATGCCATGGCTTTGTCGCGATCCTATTGCAGCTAATCATTTCTTGATACACCAGTTCCCATCATTGTGTTGATATGTTATTTTTCATCCTTTTTTCCGCCATCTTATTTCCAAAGCCTTTGTTGTGCTGTTATTCTGTCATCGTCTCATTAGTAAGGTCAGTCCCCCCGGTTCTTGTATGTACCCCCTCCTCCATCTCTGCCCCTACCCTCTCCACCCCCGTTAAGCCCCAAGGGTCCGGGAAACAGCAGTGTTATCATAATGCAGATCTTTGCTTGACAACTCGTGCACAGTCAAACTGCACCAAGAAGACAGGAATAATGCCTCTAGACCGCCCTATGCGGAATTAATTGTCTGCAAATACCATACTTTCTGCCAGATGAAAAACTGATATGAATGTCTGTCTTCGCGACATATGCAGCTTGTGTTCATCTGTTTTGAGTGTATGTATTTTGAAACGCGCAATTAATTTATTGCGTTCATGTTGCTGTGGCAACTGATCACGGTGACCAATGACAACAGCTCGCTTTATATACTTGTCTATTTCCTTTTCAACTATACATAGCTGTAAGAAAGATATCTTTATAGATCCTGCCTTCATTTCACATACTCAAGGAAGATGTACATTTAATGTAATCCTCATGACGGCTGATAACAGACCAAGTACAGGATCAGAATAACGAATATTATTATTGACTCAACGACCGACGAGTATGAGCGACAATATAGATGTATATACAGGGGCGGATCTAGGAATTTGCCAAGGGGGGTGGGGGGGTTGCTCTCTGAAGACTTATGACCGGGGGAGGGGGGGGGGGTGCTCTCTGAAGACTTGTGACCGGGGGGGGGGGGGGGAGGGGGGGCTTAGAGAACCCGACTTTAACATTGTATGTTCAGTTTTCCAAGGGGGGGGGGGGGGTTGCTCTCTGACCACTTGGGACTTTAACATGTATGTTAACATGTATGTTGTATGTTCTGGTTCCCAAGGGGGGGGGGGGGGTTGCAGCCCCCCTAACCCCCCTCCCCCTAGATCCGCCCCTGATATAGACTCCCGCACACACATACACACTGACAGTAAGACTTCTACTCCCTCTTACCTTATAGCATGTGTATATTTTAACGGCCGATACAAGGATTATTATTTGGATAAAGGATAAAAATGGTCAAAAGTCGGTATTTCAAAGCTGTCATTTTGTTCAATCATTTGCGTAAGACAAAATCCAGCTTCTTATATAATTACAACCAACATACTCCTAATTAAAATTGTCCTAACGGGTTTGTTTGCTTGTAAACTAAATGTTTAAAGACATTTCAAAACCTTGAATTTTTGAATACTGTGTGCAACTTTCTGCAATCGTCTGAAGCGGTGACACTATAGGACAAACAACTTGCGTTTTCCCCCAGTTGCTGTGTGGTTGGCCTTCAAGGCTTTAAGGTTCAAGGGGTTTAAGGGTATTCTCGCCCATAAACGTGCAGTTACGAGCCGGCCACACGGGCCAACTACTCCTCCCGGCTGGTCAGGCTCTTAATGTTACTTCACTCTCTGGTCAAGTATCGTAATCATCATGAAGTAACATCGACATTTAATGGCGTTTTTACTTCTAGTTTCGATTCTACTAAATTCCCATGGCCTCTACTCTAGATCGCCTACAAGACGCCCCCCCCCACCAGACATCCTCCCTCCACCACACGTCCTCCCTCCACCACTCGTCCTCCCTCCACTCCACGTCCTCCCTCCACCACACATCCTCCCTCCACCACACATCCTCCCTCCACCACACGTCCTCCCTCCGGCCCACGTCCTGCCTCCACCACTCGTCCTCCCTCCACCCCACGTCCTCCCTCCACCCCACGTCCTCCCTCCACCACACGTCCTCCCTCCACCACACGTCTCCCTCCACCACACATCCTCCCTCCACCACACATCCTCCCTCCACCACACGTCATCGCTCCACCACACGTCTTCCCTCCACCACACATCCTCCCTCCACCACTCGTCCTCCCTCCACCACACGTCCTCCCTCCACCACATGTCATCCCCCCACCACACATCCTCCCTCCACCACACGTCCTCCCTCCACCACACGTCCCTTCACCACCCATCCTCCCTCCACCACTCGTCCTCCCTCCGCCACACGTCCTCCCTCCACCACATGTCATCCCCCCACCACACATCCTCCCTCCACCACACGTCCTCCCTCCACCACACGTCATCCCCCCACCACACATCCTCCCTCCACCATACGTCCTCCCTCCACCACACATCCTCCCTCCACCACACGTTCTCCCTCCACCATACGTCCCTCCACCACACATCCTCCCTCCACCACACATCCTCACTCCACCACACGTTCTCCCTCCACCTCACGTTCTCCCTCCACCACACGTCCTCCCTCCACCACACGTCCCTCCACCACACATCCTCCCTCCACCACACATCCTCCCTCCACCACACGTCCTCCCTCCACCTCACGTCCTCCCTCCACCACACGTCCTCCCTCCACCACACGTCCTCCCTCCAGCACACATCCTCCCTCCACCACACGTCCTCCCTCCACCATATATCCTCCCTCCACCATACGTCCTCCCTCCACCACACGTCATCGCTCCACCACACGTCCTCCCTCCATCACACGTCCTCCCTCCACCACACGTCCTCCCTCCACCACACGTCCCTCTACCGCACATCCTCCCTCCACCACACATCCTCCCTCCACCACACGTCCTCCCTTCACCACACATCCTCCCTCCACCACACGTCCTCCCTCCACCACACGTCCCTTCACCACACATCCTCCCTCCACCACACATCCTCCCTCCACCACACGTCCTCCCTCCACCACACGTCATCGCTCCACCACACGTCCTCCCTCCACCACACGTCATCCCCCCACCACACATCCTCCCTCCACCACACGTTCTCCCTCCACCACACATCTTCCTTACACCACACGTCCTCCCTCCACCCCACGTCATCCTCCCACCACACGTCCTCCCTCCACCCCACGTCATCCTCCCACCACACGTCCTCCTTCCACCCCACGTCATCCTCCCACCACACGTCCTCCCTCCACCACACATCCTCCCTCCACCACACGTCCTCCCTCCACCTCACGTCCTCCCTCCACCACACGTCCTCCTTCCACCACACGTCCTCCCTCCAGCACACATCCTCCCTCCACCACACGTCCTCCCTCCACCATATATCCTCCCTCCACCATACGTCCTCCCTCCACCACACGTCATCGCTCCACCACACGTCCTCCCTCCATCACACGTCCTCCCTCCACCACACGTCCTCCCTCCACCACACGTCCCTCTACCGCACATCCTCCCTCCACCACACATCCTCCCTCCACCACACGTCCTCCCTCCACCACACATCCTCCCTCCACCACACGTCCTCCCTTCACCACACGTCCCTTCACCACACATCCTCCCTCCACCACACATCCTCCCTCCACCACACGTCCTCCCTCCACCACACGTCATCGCTCCACCACACGTCCTCCCTCCACCACACGTCATCCCCCCACCACACATCCTCCCTCCACCACACGTTTTCCCTCCACCACACATCTTCCCTACACCACACGTCCTCCCTCCACCCCACGTCATCCTCACACCACACGTCCTCCCTCCACCCCACGTCATCCTCCCACCACACGTCCTCCCTCCACCCCACGTCATCCTCCCACCACACGTCCTCCCTCCACTATACATCCTCTCTCGACCACACGTCCTCCCTTCACCACACGTCTTCCCTCCACCGCACGTCCTCCCTCCACTGTACTTCCTCTCTCCACCACACGTCCTCCCTCTACCACACGTCCTCCCTCCACCTCCACCACACGTCGGATCCTCCCTCCACCACACATCCTCCCTCCACCACACATCCTCCCTCCACCACACGTCCGCTCTCCACCACACGTCCTCCCACCACCACACGTTTTCCCTCCACCACACGTCCTCCCTCCACCAGACGTCCTCCCTCTACCACACGTCCTCCCTCCACCACACATCCTCCCTCCACCACACATCCTCCCTCCACCACACGTCCTTCCTCCACCTCCACTACTCGTCCTCCCCCACCCCACTTCCTCCCCCCACCACACTTGCTCCCCCCACCACACGTCCTCCCACCTCCACACCTCTTCCCGCCCACCAGTCTCTAAATTATTGTCAGAAAATCTCTTCTTCAGTGTAATTTTGCAGTGCTTGATTTGTAGATCGTAATGTGACACCTTCCTAAACTACTAGGCGTAGGCGTCCCCCTATACGAAACTAATCTTATCTCGTCGGCCACAAATCACCCATCCTGCCTCGTGAGCTGACTAACCATAAACATATCGACACCCCTCTCACCCCCCCCCCCACCTACATACCTCCATGCATCATATGACACATATTATTGCATATTTTATCACGTAATGTGAAATGAATTTACAGCGTACAAAGCCTGATGCTTACAAGTACCCCAATCAGCTCGGCAACCGGCACTAGCTGACTCAAACCGAGGCACCCGGAAGGAGATCCTCAGCTTCCGGTGCCTCATAATCCGTCCGCCACGGGCACAACATAAGGACCATCCTGCATTATTAATGGGCGGGAGTTTACTGGTCTCATTACAAGCCCGTGCCTCGTTCTGAGATGATTATGCCTCTTAGCTTGAGATGGAGGGCGAGATTCATCGCTATAGCAACCTGTCATTGACGGCTGGCAACCTTGACCTATATAGGCGAGGTGTAGAGCTATGTAGCAATGGGTCACATGACGTATGTACAATAACAGTTAGTATATATGTATAAACATGTGTGGGTGCTTGGGATGTGTTACATATATGTATAATATAAATAAATAGAAAAATATATACATGTAATATACATATAATATATATATATATATTATAAGTATATTTTATAGTATGTACATATATAATATGAATAGGCATTGCCTAAGTTGCAAGCTCACCCAAATTTAATGCTAATGTAGGCCTAGCTCTTAAACACGGGTTGCGTTGGTTTGACGTCGAGTTAGCTTGGGCCCCAGTTGGGGTCGAATTGGCTTGGCAATAGGTCAGGCGTGTCGTAGGTCGAGTTGACTAGATGCTGTCTTATATCTGCTGTATTAGCTGAAGTAGTTGATATTCTTAAAGCTGCCTGTACTGAAATATCTTATTTAAGTTATAGAAATGATGTTGTTATATATTTCTTTTAATATAAAATAAGATGAATGGCTAGTTGTTCAGCGGTAATATCTGGGCTTAAAGTCATATATGCAGAGAAATACAAAAATAGGTAGTTGCTTGAGCCTATAATTAATGATATTAGATCTACTTTATGATACCGGTAATTAATATCTTATTCATTTTAAATTTTCTGACCCTTTCTTCCTTTAGGACTTTAGTAGATCTATATCATTTCTATTAAAACTATTTTCGGAGGTAACTCCTTCATGAAAAACATATTTTCATTGCCTGTTGTGACCTATCCATGAGAACAGATACTGAACAATTGCTAAATACACCATGAGTAAGATTCTTGAACACTCACACCATGTCAGAAGTATGTTTTATCATCATCCTTCTTCTATCATTCTAGCAATCTATAACATGTTTTATAGCACGCTTTATGTCAGAAGTACAATGTATGTTTTATCATCATCCGTCTTCTTCTATCATCCTAGATCTATACAATTTGCTATCAATGTAATACTGGCATCTCTCACAAAAAATGTTTTTGGAAAGTAAAGATAAAAAAAGATAAGTAAACTGGGCATATGTTACCAAATTTCCAGTGTATAAGTCACACCCACCGATTTTGAGAAATAATTAGACTTGAGCCATAGACAAGTCGCACCAGTGTATAAGCAAAATGAAGTAAACTGACCATAATGCTAAACCCTGTTTATTATGTATACTTGGTGTCTCTATTTGAGAGTAATACTGCTTGAGTAGGAGTAGTCCAGACAGTTTTCTGATCCTCAAAATGGTACACATTTGTGTTGCTTATCAATATGAGCTACTAAAACCGTTGTTTTAGTAATTATTGCCTTTTTTATTAAACTTTTAATTCAATAATTGTTGCTTTTTTCTATTAAACTTTGAATCCAATAATTGTTGCCTTTTTTATTAAACTTTTAATTAAATAATTGTTGCCTTTTTCATTAAACTTTTTATTGGATAATTGTTGCCTTTTTGATTAATATTTTAATTATTTGTCAGCAAGGGGATGTTGACAATACAAAGTACAACCTATTTTGTGTGAATATACTAAAAGCTTGACATTTTAGGAGGGGCTGTTTAGTTTCGGGAAAAGGGATTTCATTCAGTATTTGTTAAACTGTTGATATCCTAGCTATTTTTGTCATAAAATAGCCAGCGATATGTTAATCTAGATCTATATTTGTCTGGCAGAGAAACCAGTTTTTGACATTTGACATTGAAAATTATTGTATTGGGACAATTTTAAACTTAAAATGTTGCTTTAAGAGGAATGGAATATATATATTCTGCATTTGATTAAAAATCGTAATAATGGCATTAATTTAAATAAGTTATATAGATTAAAATCATTTGAAAATTAACAAAAATAGCACTGAAAAACAGCTATTTTTTCAAATCATAGATGAGTGATATGGTTGTGAATAAATCTGAATTATCCTGGGGTGTCAAAAGTATGCAAAATGTGTAAAAAATAGGAAATAGTAAGTCATGGAAACAATATATAATAAAATATTCTTAAAATATTTACAGTTTGGGTTTAAACTCCTGTTTAATTTTTCTCAATTAAACTCTTCAAATTATATATTTCAGGGGTGGAGGCATTTGTAATATAGGTTTTGAATCTAGAAACCAGAATTAAATTGTTATATTTAAAAAGGCAAAAACTGCATCTGAAATGTTGATGTCGTAGAGATATGTGTCAGAATTAGGCAAAAGGTGTCAAATGTTAGGAAATAGTATAGATCTATGATCAATATATACCGGTAATAAAATATTTACAGTTTTTGTTTAAAATCCTGTTTAGATTGTCTCAAATAAACTCAAATAAGAGCTAAATATATTTCATGGGTGGAGGCATCTAAAATATAGGTTTGGAATCATAATAGAGACCAGAATGAAATTGTTATATTTAAAAAGGCAAAAACTGCAGCTGAAATTTGATGTCATATGGAAAATTTAGTGTTTACCCTACCTACTTTTTAGTTTTACAGTGACAGACAGTGGTTTAAAGCCAAAGGCCCCAATTGGCCCAAAATAACTCGGTCTAAACATGATTCCAAATCATCAAAGTAAAACCTGCATTACAAATAGCAATAGGCCTACTTCTGTCAGGGTCACTGACACTGGTGTTGACCACAGCTATGCTTGTTCTTTCAACCAGTCCAGATTGATTTCATTCCTGTCTCCCTGACAATATCCATATGATGTCTATGGCTAGCCTGAATGTTCAGACGTTACAGTTTGACAGTCTGATGCTTACTGTTACAGTCACAAGAACAAGTGTCAAGACTGTACCGTCTGAACATTCAGGCTAATCTATGGCTAAAACAGGTAAACATGCAGACTTTATCTGACTTGTCTTAGCTTGGACTAAAACTTTAGTCCAAGATCAAAATTAGCCAAAGCTGTCAAGTTAGATGGTTTTATATCAAAATACCAACCTTCAATCTCAACAAAACGTACTGACAAGTAGACGTCAACAAATCAACGACTAAGGCAGTTATTTGTCTAATGTGACCAGGGTTGACAGTTTGACAGACGCGAAGACGACACTCGACTTGGTCACTTGTCTGACTTAAAAAATTGACAACCAGGGGCTGAAATATTCATGAAAACTGTCATAGCAATCAGTTGAAATAAACAGATGACTTTCAAAAATAATACACACCTTGTCTAAATCTATGCCAAACAGCAAAAAAAAAGTTGAGATTCGAACGCGTTTGCCAGATTCGCATTTTCCGGATGTTAGCATCAGACGGCGTTCCGCCAGTAGCCGGGAGAAATTGTGAATAAAAAAGTAAATCAATGTTTAAGAGTTTTCATAATAATTTTTCTACCTTATTCACACAAATAACGCAATAAAATAATAATTGTAGGCGTATATTCTGTTATATATTCTGGAACTTTCTGAAATGGCTCCTATTATCGCCTTCACTCGCCGCCATGACGCGCGGTTGACGTTTTTTTAATCGGATAGTATGGCAATGTATGGCAAGCCAAACGTATCATTTTTGATACATTTTTGTATACGTTACCATAATAGCTCGCTAGAGCTCGCTATTACATGTTTATATTTTATATTTATGTATATATGCAAAATATATATAAATATAAAATATATGCATCTAATAAACGAATAAATATATATATTTTGTATATATATCTTATACCTATGTATATTATTATATGTAACGGCGGGGGCCGGTTTGGTCCCCAGCGGGAGTCGAACTCACGATCTCCCGATCTCAAGTCAACCACTCTACCTCTTCGGCTAAAGGGGTGATCCCTCTAGCCGAGGCTAGTAGGAATGGTTTGACTCACTGCTACATATATATATATTACCGGAAGGAAGTGAAGACCATAGCAGTGCGATTGATCCGAGAAGGTGAGTAAATTGTCTGAAAATATACATATTTTTAAAATTATTATCAAGATAATAATCGTCGATAAATTATGAAATGAAGCCATGGAACAACGTAAATGCAGTAAAAGTGCTTAGCTCCAGGTAACAATAAGGCCTGGTAAAGCACACATTAAGTATTTTGTCTCTACCTAATGTAATCCTTGGGGTACCTTTGTTAGAACGGGCGGAGCAAATGTATATCAACCTCATTATATTATATATCTATTTCATCTTTTGTTCATACCCTAACAGGTAATGTAGCCAGCGAGCGCATGATAGAATTTCTTTATCGTAACAAAAGCGGGACTGGCAAGCCTTTAATGAACAGGTTTCCTCTCGACCCCCAACATAACATGAGACACTCTCTGGTAGCATGACCACACACATCATGTGGTGCAATCCAGGTGCCACCATGCAGGCTCCTCAAGGTAAGGGTAGGCCTGGATGTACTCCCGTTCACCTGCATTCCCCCTGGATCCCCCTGGATCCCCCTGGATTCCCAGTGTAAGCCCCCTGGATTCTCCCGTGTTCGCCCCGGGATTCCTCCCTGGATTCACCTGTGAATCCCATTGGATAACCCTGGATCTTCCTTTGACCCCCCTAGATCTTCCTTAGGTCCCCTCAGGACCGTACCTCCCTAGATCTTCCTTGGACTCCCCCCCCCCCCCGGAACCCCCTCCCCAGGTCTTCATTAGATCCTCCCTGGACCCCTCCTCCCTAGGTCTTCCTTGGGTAACCCCTGGCCCCCCCTCCCTAGGTCTTCCTTGGGTCACCCATGGACCCCCTTCCCCAGGTCTTTCTTGGACCCCTCCCCCTGGACCCCCCTCCCCAGGTCTTCATTGGATCCCCCCTGGACCCCCCTCCCTAGGTCTTCCTTGGACCCCCCTGGACCGTTCCTCCCTAGGTCTTCATTGGACCACCCTGGACCCCTGCTCCCTAGGTCTTCCTTCGGTCACCCCTGGACCCCCCTTCCAAGGTCTTCCGTGAATCACCCCTGGACCCCCCTCCCTAGGTCTTCCTTGTTTCCAACTGGACCCTCCTCCCCAGGTCTTCCTTGGACCCCCCCCCCCTGGACCTCCCTCCCCAGGTCTTCCTTGTATCCCCCTGAACCCCCCTCCCTAGGTCTTCCTTGTACCCCCCCCCCTCTGGACCCCTCCTCCCCAGGTCTTCCTTGCACTCACTTAGACCCCCCTCCCTAGGTCTTCCTTGTACCCCTGGACCCCCCTCCCCAGGTCTTCATTAGATCCTCCCTGGACCCCTCCTCCCTAGGTCTTCCTTGGGTAACCCCTGGCCCCCCCTCCCTAGGTCTTCCTTGGGTCACCCATGGACCCCCTTCCCCAGGTCTTTCTTGGACCCCTCCCCCTGGACCCCCCTCCCCAGGTCTTCATTGGATCCCCCCTGGACCCCCCTCCCTAGGTCTTCCTTGGACCCCCCTGGACCGTTCCTCCCTAGGTCTTCATTGGGCCACCCTGGACCCCTGCTCCCTAGGTCTTCCTTCGGTCACCCCTGGACCCCCCTTCCAAGGTCTTCCGTGAATCACCCCTGGACCCCCCTCCCTAGGTCTTCCTTGGACCCCCCTGGACCGTTCCTCCCTAGTTCTTCATTGGACCACCCTAGACCCCTGCTCCCTAGGTCTTCCTCCGGTCACGCCGGGACCCCCCTTCCTAGGTCTTCCGTGAATCACCCCTGGACCCCCCCCTTCCTAGGTCTTCCTTGGACCCCGCTGGACCCCCCCTCCCTAGGTCTTCCTTGGATCCCCTCTGGCCCCCCCTTCCTAGGTCTTCCTTGAATTACCCCTAGACCCCCCTCCCTAGGTCTTCCTGGGACCCCCTGGACCCCCCTCATTAGGTCTTCCTTTGGGTCACCCCTGGACCCCCCTCCCTAGGTCTTCCTTCGGTCACCCCTGGACCCCCCCTCCCCAGGTCTTCCTTGGGTCCTGCCTGGACGACCCTCACTAGGTCTTCCTTGTTCCCCCCCTGGACCCCCCTCCCTAGGTCTTCTTTGGGTCACCCCTGGACCCCTCCTCCCTAGGTCTTCCTTGGGTCCCCCTGGACCCCCCCTCTCTAAGTCTTCCTTGGGTCCTGCCTGGACCCCCCTCCCTAGGTCTTCCTTGTTCCCCCCCTGGACCCCCCTCCCTAGGTCTTCTTTGGGTCACCCCTGGACCCCTCCTCCCTAGGTCTTCCATGGGTCCCCCTGGACCCCCCTCTCTAGGTCTTCCTTGGGTCCTGCCTGGTCCCCCTCCCTAGGTCTTCCTTGTTTCCCCCCTGTACCCCCCTTCGTAGGTCTTCCTTGGGTCCCCCTTGGACCCCCTCCCTAGATCTTCCTTGGGTCCCCCCTGGACCACCCTCCCTAGGTTTTCCTTGCACCCACCCTGGACCCCCCTCCCTAGGTCTTCCTTGGGCCCCCCTGGACTCCCTCCTTAGGTTTTCCTTGGGCCCCGCCTGGACCCCCCTCCCTAGGTCTTCCTTGGACCCCCCCCCCTTGACACCCCCCCCCAGGTCTTCCTTGGGTCCCGCCTGAAACCTCCTCCCGAGGTCTTCCTTGGACCCCCCCCTGGACACCCCCTTCCTAGGTCTCCCTTGAGTCCCCCTTGACCCCCTTCCCCAGGTCTTTCTTGGACTCCCCTGGACACCCCTCTCTATGTTTTCCTTGTACCCACCCTGGTCCCCCTTCCTAGGTCTTCCTTGAATCACCCCTGGATCCCCTCCTTAGGTTTTCCTTGGGTTCCCTCTGGACCCTCCTCCCTAGGTCTTTCTTGTATCCCCCTGGACCCCCCTCCCTAGGTTATCCTTGGACCCCCCCTGGACCCCCCTCCCCAGGTCTTCCTTGTATCCCCCTGGACCCCCCTCCCCAGGTCTTCCTTGTTTCCCCCTGGACCCTCCTCCCCAGGTCTTCCTTGGACCCCCCCTGGACCTCCCTCCCCAGGTCTTCCTTGTATCCCCCTGGACCCCCCTCCCTAGGTTTTCCTTGTACCCCCCCCCCTCTGGACCCCTCTTCCCCAGGTCTTCCTTGCACTCACTTAGACCCCCCTCCCTAGGTCTTCCTTGTACCCCCCCCCCTGGACCCCCCTCCCCCGGTCTTCCTTGGACCCCCCCTGGACCCCACTCCCCCGGTCTTCCTTGGACCCCCCTGGACCCACCTTTCTAGGTCTTCCTTGAACCCCCCCTGGACCCCACACTCTAGGTCTTTCTTGGACACCCCTGGACCCCCCCCCTAGGTCTTCCTTGGGCCCCGCTTGACCCCCCTCCCTAGGTCTTCCTTGGGTCCCCCTTGGACCCTCCCTCCCTAGATCTTCCCTGGACCCCCCTGAACCCTCCTCCCTAGGTCTTCCTTGGGTCCCCCTTGGACCCTCCCTCCCTAGATCTTCTTTGGACCCCCCTGGACCCCTTTTCCCCAGGTCTTCCTTGGACTCGCTATAACCCCCCCCCCTGGGTCTTTCTTGTACCCTCCTGGACCCCCCTCCCTAGGTCTTCCTTGAACTCCCCTGTACCCCTCTCCCTAGGCTTTCCTTGGACCCCCCCTGGACCCCCCTCCCTATGTTTTCCTTGGGTTCCCCCTGGACCCTCCTTTCGTAGGTCTTCCTTGGTTTAAACATAATTTATTTTCTGAGGTTTGCAACAGCGAATTCACATGTAAATGCTTACCTCAAACGTTCATACACTAGTCGTGGTATTAATTGAATAATCGTTTACAAGCATTATGTGTCGGTGTTATGTATGCAAAGTAACGATATAGGAGCGCGACGTAACAAAATCATAACAAAAATAATTTAGTAAAATCATTCAGTCACAACAAACCGACCAGTACGTTCGATCTATTTATGGACCGCGCTGAACAGTACGTTATTTAAGTTGAAGGTAATATTAGAGCAGCCGAATAGTAATAGGTACAGCCGAATAGGTACAGTAATACTTCGCAGAGGGATTTCCCGATCGGGGCTTGAGGATGGGTCAATGTTAATACCGTGATCTGTAAAGAAGGAAATGTCCGTCTTGAGAAGTTCACGGGACGATCGGTAAGCTGGACATTGGAGTAGGAAGTGAGCATTGTCATTGTCATTGGGGGGGGGGGGGGGCGTGCCTGATGTCTAGGGATAAGCTATTCCATTCGCGAACCGTGTGCCAAAGAAATCAGTTCAAGGAGTATTTTTTGGTTACTTTTGGCACTCTGATGTCATTTATGTTTCGAAAGGAATATGCGGAATTGCGATTGGCTTGGGTAAGTAAGGACGCCAAGTACGGTTGACAAGACACCATTAACCATTTTGTACAACATATGCACAGGCTAAAGTACTTGCGTCTAAGCTCAAGTTTCTCCGCACCAACCTCCTCTAATTGTTGGCTGTGTGACGTGCAGCTGTAGGCCCCGCTGATGGCTAGTAAGGCCTTTCGTTGTACCCTTTCAAGGCTCTCTGTCTGGGTTTTAGTTAGATTACCGTGATATACTGCAGTTCCATATGCAAGAGTCGGTCGTATATAACTTTTATGGACAGGTCTTTCTCGGGTCAAACCTAGATGGATGCCCATGGATCCACCCCCACCCCCCTGGACCATCTGGATCGCCGCCAGTAGACCACAAGGTACGGGCAGGTAATGATCTTACATCCTAAATATAGGCAGGATATAACTGCCACAGCATTGATGAGGTTGATCGTCGCAAAACATGCTAACAAATTGCCGAAGAAGTAATCAGCGACAGTGTTTGGGTGGCCGCAACGGATTATGAGAGGAAGGCAACAATGGTGGGGATAGGGTGGGGCAGTGGGGGGCGGGCAGGGTGGGGGGCGTCATTAGTGTGGCGTCGCTTTGCGGGAGGGTGAAGTAGGGAGAAGGGGGGGGGGGGGGGCTGCACGCACACCAAAGGTCACTGACGCTAACAATGTTGACGCCCCTTAGACGGCATCCATGGCAACCAGTTTGTATTTTAGTTGTTTCGCAATATCGCCCGAGCAGTAAGCAGCGGCCGGGAATGCAGAGCGACATACCTAGTGCTGAGCCCACTGCAGGGAGTTTATGCAGTGGCTCATGGGATAAAGCCAAGGGGCGATCCAGGGGAGATCTCAATGGCCTTGCCAATCCCAACGTTGTTGTTCCTCCGTCCCCTCTTCTGTATACCGCCAGATCAGAACTTACATGATAGATACAAATACAGACAAGTTTTTGGGTTGGTAGTAATCATTGTCAACCATGTGATATAAGGCGTCAACCATATGATATAAGGCGCGAGCCATGTGATATAAGGCGTCAACCATATGATATAAATCGTCAGCCATGTGATATAAGGCGTCATCCATGGGATATGTCGTCAACCATGTGAAATTAGGCGTCAGCCATGTGGTATAAGTCGTCAGCTATGTGGTATAAGGCGTCAGCCATGTGATATAATGCGTCAGCCATGTGATATAAGGCGTCCGCCATGTGATACAAGGCGTCAACCATGCGATATAAGGCGTCAACCATGTGATATAAGGCGTCATCCATGTGATATAAGGCGTCAGCCATGTGATACAGGGAGTCAGCTATATGGATTACCGCGTCAGCCATATGATAGAATGCGTCAACAATGTAAAATCAGTCGTAAGTCATGTGATATAAGGCGTCAACCATGTGATATAAGACGTCAGCCATGTGATATAAGGCGTCAACCATATGATACAAGGCGTCAGCCATGTGATGTAAGGCGTCAACCATGTGATATAAGGCGTCAACCATGTGATATAAGGCGTCAGCCATGTGATACAAGGCGGCAGCCATGTGTTATAAGGCGTCAGCCATGTGATACAAGGCGCCAGCCATCTGATATAAGGCGTCCACAATGTCACATAAGGTGTCCGCTAGCAATAAGACGCATGTCTATTATTACTGACGCCATATCTACATTTGTTTCATCTACTCATTGTTTCAGATATCAATAATCTGTCTGGAGTAAGCTTTTGAGTCTATCCCTTTCCCCTCTTCTTGTCTCTTTTCATGTACCGTTATATGTGATCAAACTTGCCTCGCCATTTTACTATTGCATATTTTGTTTTACATTGTAACATTTTGCTTTTCATCTTTTTGAGAAAGCCCCATGTTCCTAGCGTATGCTATTCGGGGTATCCTCTTTAAATAAATATGTTTAAGCCAATAAGACGCATGTTATTAGCCGTATTGCGTTTGTTGTGAGCCGTATGTCGCATGCCACATCAAAGAACAGAAGGTTTCGGCTACGGGTCGCATGGCCTATATGCCCTCTGCCCACTGTCCTTTGTCATTCGTCACACGTATGATGATAGCATCGAACACAAAAAACGCAGCGAGAAGCCGGCTGAATCCTTCCCGTTTCCTTCCGAATCGCTCCAAAGCACGATATGTTTACAACATTATTGCAGAACATTCCCTCGGTTATAAGCGCGGTACAATAACAAGGCCTGTTGATCTCAACATGTTATGCAGCTTGGCATCTGTTCGGCGTCCGACAGAACTGTCGCCGACAAGATCACAACAACTTAGCCCTGTGTCAACCGCCAGAGAGCGTCCACTTCCAAGGTGACCTCTACGCCAGCGCCTACGTGATATAGGGACAGAAGGCACGCTGGTAATGGCCGGTCGGGCTGAAGGCCGACTCAGGCTAAGCTGGTCGTGGCGTCACGTGACATCACCTCTGAGGGACATCGGACGTACGGCGTAAAGGTCAAGGTCATGTTGGTCACGGAATCAGTCGCCCTGCACGTATTGATGTCAATAGAATCATTCACATCGTCAAACATTAATTTTGTTTTTATCAACAGTCTACGTAACTGAAGTTGCTGTTCCAATCATGGTTTATACATTGTATATCTCATATACCGGTATAAGTAGTAGTCACAACACTTCTTGCCAAGCTGAGGAATATGGATAAAAACATGGGGTCGCCTGCACCGGAGCTTGAGGTGCTTAAGGTGATGCCTGTGTGTGTGTGTGGGGGGGGGGGGGGGTACTTAATACATTGCTGTGGGCGTGGGGGTTTGCGATAAAGCCTCCCCCCTCCTTTCACCGGCAAAATCCGCTCGGAAGGGGTATTTTTTCGCGGCAATTCGCTCTATGAACGCACATCTTCAGATATCTGCTCTATATGGGTATCCTGTTCATCACAAATGTCCGGCAGATTCGTATAACAGCCCCCCCCCCCACCCCCCCCGCTCCCACCCCCGGGCAGTAATCGCCGCCCACGTGCGTGATGCACCAATCGGTGTCTAAGACAGTCGTGGGAAGAACCAAAGTTTTATCCGCCTACAGGGAATCATGACTTTGACCTTTTCTGGCCTCCCTGGAGCCCATGTGGCACATAAGCTTGGCCCGAGGAAGATCATTACAGGGCCTGGCATTGTTCCCACATGGCCTTGTGCCATGGCGTCCGTGACGTATTAAATGGCGTTCCCGCGTGACCGTTGCCAAGCAATCCGTAAGTGTTATTTTTTCGCTGGAGTAAAGCGGACAGATACGGCTGCGGATATATAGCTCCTTGACACACGTTGTTGATGGAGGACTGCTGTTGGCTTGAGCGTCAGGGTGGGCGATAGGGGACACGGGGTGGTGGGGGGGGGGGGCAGGGGAGGGAGCCGGAGAACACATCCCCACATGCAGCCTCCCGGGGGGCACAGATACGGGTCAGCAGTTGACGGAGACCTCCCTGGGGAATCAAACATGTAGTTGCCTGAAAGCCCTGGGCTGAAACATCTGTGGGAGAGAGAGAACTGGAGAGTGGGAGGGGGTGGGGTAAAACATGATGTATCCATTTATACAGGAACTCTTTAAGTGCTGCAGCGGATATACATAATGCAATGGATTATGTGCCCGAGCTTCATGATGCTAACCTATCCCCCTACCGCTCTACCGCATACCCCGCTGCCTCCCTGCATGTATCCCACATGTATCAATTAAACTGGCTGCATACATGAGGAGAAACATATAATAACTTCCCAATTCGTACGCTGCCAGTTTTCGGTGTTAAAGAAAACTTTAATGTCATTATCAGACAATGGGTTGGTTGGTTGTATATTCAGAACGCTTCAGCGACTTTTGACATATCGCATCAATGTGAGAAGAGAAAGGGAGAGTACAGGGGGACTTACGGATGAACAACCTCGGTGGCAGTTTTTTTAGGGTCAGGGGTCTGGGATTAAGAGGTGAGATATATGAGGTGAGGCCGGGCATCTAGGACAGAGCAAGGATGAAGAGTGTAGGGCACGGGTATCGCCTCACACTTTGTGCGTGTGCGTGTGCGTGTGCGTGTGCGCGTGCGCGTGCGCGGGCGCGGGTGCGGGTGCGGTTGTGGTTGTGGTTGTGGGTCAGCTGTTCCCATCTTTGCCGTAAAACATACACCGATCTAAATAAAATAGGGCAATAAAAAAAAATAATACAAATTCGGGCGCAAGGCCTACCATTTCGTCTGAAATGCACAAAGACGGTCACTCCTCCTAATTTCTGAGAAGCCCATCGAAAAGACCGCCCGAATACTTTTGGCATTTCCCCACAGGCTTCGCTGGACTTCCAATTATCGGCTTCTTGCTCTGATTTTCCAACAACCTGAACTCCACGTGTGTCGTGCGGCACCGACTCGTCTCCGGCATCCAGGGACGGACGGCCAGCCAGTCCCTCACACCCGTGGACACGCGCCTCAATTGAGTTACATTTTTGTCTGCATTGTCTTGTCGGTTTTACGAGTCTGCTTTCATGCCGCGCCGCATGTCGCCAGGGATGTCACGGTCGCCAGGTAAAAGGTATCGTGCGTAGCAACGTGAGATTAACATGTTCCGTCGGGCTGACATATACTATTAATATATACATGTAACAGGGCCTACGGCACGCAAACAACAGCAACGTATTACTGATGTGCTGGCCGGCAGCGATGGTTTTATTAATCTATAAAAGGAAAACGAGGCAAAGAACACGTGGTTACATAACCGATATGAAACGCATATGCCACCTCAAATACTGATAACTGACAATTTATAACACATTATTAATGCTATAAGTCACCCATAAGTCATGTACCTATAAAGGGCCCTATCCTGTCGTGCCCTCTCCACGCTACGTGAGGAGAAGGTTCCAGCTCACTGGAGCCTTTGTGGCGGCCGCACCCGGTCTGATGAGGACTGAGTTGAGAGAGGGACGAGAAACCCGCGCGCACCGGCTTATATAGGGAGGAAACTCACTCCCGACAAGCTTTGTTCTGACCTAATTATGACGTTTGGCGGCAGACACTCCCATAAACAAATCCTTACGTAAAACCAGAGAACACTAAATGGCTAGGTAATAATATCTGCGGGAAGGATATTTCACTCCGTTACATACATGTATATATTTCTGTGGTCTGCTGGGACAACGTGTATCAGAGAGCATGTATCTCATACATTGTACATGGTTTTCAACTTGTGTGGGCTTCAGTAGAATTAGCGAAAGGGTGTATATTTTCCACTCGGCCTTATGCTGTAGCCTACACGTGTGAATAGATTAACATACATTACCAATGCATGGAATTTATGAGATATATGGATGCACAAATTCGCTTATTTTATTTGCCATCGATTTTCATCAATCGGGTTTACGTCCCTATTTATTGTTCCGCCGTTCAAATCAATAGCTATGAAAACTTGGCAGATATTAAATATATATACATCATTCTTGGCAGATATTAAATATATATACATAATTCATGCAGCTCGACTATATGTCATGCTCGCCCGCAGGCTCTGTATAAATCACAGGACGCCACCCTCTATGGTGAGGTTAACGGATTCTCTCCAACGACGACTTGGCAAATCGTACCTTCGATTATTCCAATGCATGCGCAATGCATCCTGGGTATTTGTTGGTTTTTGCACAACGTCAGAATAGCATCATCCCATCGCCATCGCACCTCATTGAGGCTATTTAACGGACGTATTGTTCTGCATGCAAAGGAAAGGATATATTTGTGTGATGTATATTAGATAAGGTCATTCATTTTCATCCTACTTTGCCTGTGTGCACATGGAGGTTCATTTGTTGTTAAAGAGTATATTGATGTTATATATTTTTCATATTGATGTATACATGTATCTAATATATATTTTTCATATTTATGTATACATGTATCTAATATATATGTATATATATGTATGTAATACTTTATATATATACTAAATATATAAATATAATACTATATATCTCTATATATAATACTATATATCTATATATATAATACTATATATATGCAATACTATATGTATCTACATATATATTATTAATTACAATATATATTAATAATTTTAATAAATATATTTACAATTATGTAATATTTAATATGTATATATATACGCAATATACTTGAAATTGCGGCCATAACATGAATAGCCTTTTTTTCATTAGAAACGTCCAAATAAAAGCGTTACGGCTTATTTAATCACGCAGCTGCATGATGCCAACCCAAACGTAATACCTTGATCACTCTGTCTAATTTGAGCTGACCAAGCGGAATTTTAATCACAGAGAGCCCCAATCATGCCCTCGTCCCATTGCGTCTATCTATTAAAATTCGGAACGACGATTGGGAAAGTGTTTCTCAACTGGTTCATCATAGATCCACGCTAACCGTGAGTGATACTTAGGCTATATTGAACAATGACGGGCACTAACACCTAAGAACGAAGGATGACCACTACGAAGGTAGTGTATCTTGCCGAACACAGCCTTTCATGACACTAAGATAGCAATATACATGCCGATGTTTTCCGTGGTATATAAATACTTAAAATATATGTAAGCAATATATGAAACAGTCGTGGGAATGGCCCGGAGTTTGACCTTTACCAAAGAGTAGCACAAAGTGCAGATTGGTTTATATGCACACGTCTCTGCATGATAGTTCAGGCGGACACCGCTTGGGGGCATGACGAGTCACCCACCTGTATTTCTGAACCACTATGTTATCACGTCGTGCTCGCCGCTACCTTCTTGCACCGGTAGGTGGCTACGGTGAAGAGCGCCTCGTGGAGCGCCACCAGGAGGCGAAGCGCGACTCTCGCATGAAAACTATGGCGAGATAACGAGCGCGAGATGTCCAACGAGACCATACGCTCAACCCGCGCCACGTCGTCGGCGACAAAATCACAGACTTCATCCATCTCAAAAAGACGGCACCCGAAAAAAGGCATTACAAAAAGCGCACACACTTTATAGTCATTTTCGTCTACTGTAGCGCTGCTTGTCCTGGTCAGTAATTTCCATGGTTACATATAAAGTGTTATAACTGCAGTCATAGGCACAACCACCTTTTTTTAGATCATTAATCTTACTACTTAAACCAAAGCAAACGCTGCAAACCCATCGTCTCTTGCAGACGGACGGAAGCGAAAAAACGATTTAAAAAACCCACCTACTTTGATATGTCTCTGTCTGCTGTCTTTTTTTGAAAGGAATATGTCCACGATTAGAAAAATAACTGACGATACGCACATATAGTTTACCATATTTAGAAATTTTATGTTTTTCCTTGCCACCGACATATCCGATTTAAACAAGAAATGTCCATTTTGATCCTTCATATAACTTCGAACTTCTCGATGCACGCGATCAAAACTTCAAGATATGAAAATAAGTACAAGTATTTTGCATCCGCCATTTTTGAAACAAGCCCATTCACTAGGACGTCATCAGCCTACCAACCTGCTATAAACACCTGACACCAAAATATACTAATTTTCGTCCAGAGAAAATGGCGCTCCCAATTGATGGATCCGAGGCTGGCTAGGGTGTCTGTCTCAGTCTATTGCTTTCACGCCAGCCGGCAAAATAAATGATCTAAATGCCTTCCCGTTACACACGTCTGTTTTCCTTCCCGGTCCCATTCGACCTGTCTCTGCTGCAGCATAATATAGGGCGATATTAAGGTTTAGTTCTGTATGAGCGCATACGTCATATATTGTGACACTAAATGCCGCATAAACATATACCACATATTAACGTAGGCCCACTAAATACGACCTAAACACATACCTGTGTTTAACTAGTCACATATTGCTGTATTATATTCTACATAAATCCATATCCGTGTGTTTAACGGTTTCGTACTGTTAGTATCTTTCTGCTGTAAATAATATTTATTTGGTTTGTGTGTGTGTGAACTGTATTTGCAGTTATTACGAGTAGAGGGTCGTGTTAGCCATAGTCGGCGGGTTTAATATCTGCCGTCTTGCTTTCCTACATCATTTCTTTTGTGCACCATTTGCAGCCATGTTTTATACATTTATCTACTCCAATACACGTGATTTTAACTGACATGTAAGTATATCTTGTATCTAATAAAATCACAATACAACAGTCTCCAGCATAAAATATAGCAGACGAACTTGTGTTGACAGCCGCGTTTTTATGACGTCGTAAGGTGAAGGTCGTATCACGTTTTCATTGGTGAAAAGAAGTAGGCCAATGGAACAGTCCACTATCAGGAACAAAAAAGTGAACAGAGCGGTATTTGTTTATACAAAGTTAATATCAATAACAGTTATTTTGGCTGCCAAAAGCAAAAGCAAAAGCAAAAGTTGAATTAAACATGGTCAACAATGAGTTTGTACGGCCAGGAGTTAAAACACAGTAATATTTAATTCAAGTTAAAGCTTGGCATTCACACACCCTAACTACCCCCTGCCCAAAATACCAGCAATATTATCGCCCACATACATGACAAATGAAAAGGTCAACAGAGCGACGGCCATGGCGAAATTTGTCTGCTTTGTTTGCGTAAAACTGATAATTTTGGCATCATGTGAATTCTTTTGACTACAAGACTGTGCATGAGTAAGCCAAATTCTGTTGGGTCTTTGATTGAAGCTGAGAAATATTAACTGATTTTAGGCTTGTCAATGAAATATTGGGTGTCAAATTAGAAAACGAGGCGGTCTCCGGGCCGACTGTAGTACAATAGAATTAAATCTGAAGGCCACTGAAATCGTACAATCTGACCCCAACCGTCCGGTGGCACCTTCAATAGTCAATCGTTGCCATAGTCACATTGCGTAGAACAGTGGAACATGACGTCATACACAAAAGAGGTGTGGTTATAGATTTAAATGGCCCGCCTAGTTGCCAAGCTGCTCGTGTCACGTTTCTTGGTCACGGTTTACTGATATATATATATATACTGATATGATATTAAGGCGGCGACTGGCTCGCAATATGTGGGAAAGCGTGTACTTCGAACCTTCTATGCGTTATATAGGAGACATGTTAACGCCCCGCACATATGTGAGGTAAAGTTATCTCGTGGTAATAGTAATAACGAGAGTTTTGCATGGCGTTAGGCATTTGTAGCAGCCCGACAGCTGTAGCAGCCCGGCAGCTGTAGCAGCCCGACATCTGTAGCAGCCCGGCAATGTGCACTATACGCCGGAGGCTCTGAGGCCGCGGGCGGAATAACGCCCCGCAAACTCGCGCTACTGTTACAATAGTACAATATATTTAATTATTGCCTATAATAAATAGGTTAAATACACAACCGTTGAATTCACATGTGAACTACCAATTGCTGCAATAACATCGGCACTCAGTCTAAATAATGTACGACTGTTGAACAGCTGTTCGATAATCTATCATCATGACCTTCCCTATTTCCCAGGTAGGCCTACTATTTTATCCTCGCTATTTATTACCCCATTAATCGCTCTAGCGATCAGTTCGTGTTACTCATCATGTTACGGAAAGTTTGTTATTTGTTATGTTTGCTTTTTGTTTTTCGGTTAGTCCTTCCGTAACGCGGTAGATCCGCCCATGATTTCACAAGCTATAAATCGTAATAACGTCACGTCGACCGCCAGATCTACGACCCGGCTGTCCATAAAGGATGCCATGCGGGACAGACGACTATACGTGCCATTTGGCGGGTTAGGGCTACACTAGCCAGGAGACGGGTTACAACTATCACGTCTATCAGCAGGTGGGTTAAACTGTCAGTATATGGTCTATAACTGCCAGTAGGTGGGTTAGACAGTCAGTAGGGGGGTTGCAACTATCAGCAGGTGAGCTACAACTATCAGGTCTATCAGTAGGTGGGTTAAACTGTCAGTATATGATCTACAGAGTAGTAAGTAGGTTGTAATACAATTGCCAGTAGTTGGGTTACAACAGGCAGTAGGTGGGTTACAATTGCCAGTAGGTGGGTTACAACATTCAGTAGGTGGGTTACAAGTTTCAGTACGTCCTTTACAACTGTAAGTAGGCTGGTTACTGTCAGTATGTGGTTTGCAACTGTCAGTAGGTGGGTTATGGCTGTCAGTATGTAGGTTACAACTGTCAGTAGGTGGGTTGCAACAGTTAGTAGGCGAGTTACAGCTGTCAGTAGGTGGGTTATGACTGTCAGTATGTGGATTACAACTGTCAGTAGGTAGGTTACAACTGTCACTAGTAGGGCTACAACTGTCAGTAGGTGGGTTATAACTGTCTCTAGGTAGGCTACAATTGTCAGTATGTGGGTTACAGCTGTCAATAGGCGGGTTACAGCTGTCAGTAGGTGGGTTGCAACAGTTAGTAGGCGAGTTACAGCTGTCAGTAGGTGGGTTATGACTGTCTGTATGTGGATTACAACTGTGACTAGTAGGGTTACAACTGTCAGTATGTGGGTTGCAACAGTTAGTAGGCGTGTCACAGCTATCGGTAGGCGGGTTACAACTGTCAGTAGGTGGATTATGACTGTCAGTAGGCGGGTTACAACTGTCAGTAGGTGGGTTACATCTGTCAATATGTGGGTTATGACTGTCAGTATGTGGGTTATGACTGTCAGTAGGCCGGTTACAGCTGTCAATAGGTGGGTTATGACTGTCAGTAGGCGGGTTACAGCTGTCAATAGGTGAGTTATGACTGTCAGTAGGCCGGTTACAGCTGTCAGTGGGTGGATTGCAAGTCAGTAGGCGGGTTACAGCTGTCAGTAGGTTGGTTATGACTCTCAGTAGGTGGGTTACAGCTGCCAGTAGGTGGATTGCAATTCAGTAGGCGGGTTACAGCTGTCAGTTGTTGGGTTATGACTCCGTATGTGGGTTATGACTGTCAATAGGCGGATTATGACTATCATTAGGTGGGTTATGACTGTCAGTAGGCGGGTTACAGCTGTCAGTAAGTGGGTTACAGCTGTCAGTATGTGGGTTATGACTGTCAGTAGGTGGGTTATGACTGTCAGTAGGTGGGTTACAGCTGTCAGCAGGTGGGTTATGACTGTCAGTAGGTGGGTAATGACTGTCAGTAGGCCGGTTACAGCTGTCAATAGGTGGGTTATGACTGTCAGTAGGCGGGTTATAGCTGTCAGTGGGTGGGTTATGACTGTCAGTAGGTGGGTTACAGCTGTCAGTAGGTGGATTGCAAGTCAGTAGGCGGGTTAAAGTTGTCAATAGGTGGGTTATGACTGTCAATAGATGGGTTATGACTAAGCAGGCGGGTTACAGTTGTCAGTAGGCGGGTCATGACTGTCAATAGGCGGGTTATGACTGTTAGTAGGCGGGTTACAGTTATCAGTAGGCGGGTTACAACTGTCAGTAGGTGGGTTACAGCTGTCAGTAGGTGGGTTACAGCTGTCAGTATGTGGGTTATGACTGTCAGTAGGTGGGTTATGACTGTCAGTAGGCGGGTTACAGCTGTCAGTAGGTGGATTGCAAGTCAGTAGGCGGGTTACAGCTCTCAGTAGGTGGGTTATGACTGTCAGTAGATGGGTTACAGCTGTCAGTAGGTGGGTTACAGCTGTCAGTATGTGGGTTATGACTGTCAGTAGGCGGGTTACAACTGTCAGTAGGTGGGCTACAGCTGTCAGTAGGTGGGTTACAGCTGTCAGTATGTGGGTTATGACTGTCAGTAGGTCGGTTATGACTATCAGTAGGCGGGTTACAGCTGTCAGTAGGTGGATTGCAAGTCAGTAGGCGGGTTACAGCTCTCAGTAGGTGGGTTATGACTGTCAGTAGATGGGTTATGACTAAGTAGGCGGGTTACAGTTGTCAGTAGGCGGGTCATGCCTCTCAATAGGCGGGTTATGACTGTCAGTAGGCGGGTTACAACTATCAGTAGGCGGGTTACAACTGTCAGTAGGTGGGTTACAACTGTCAGTAGGTGGGTTATGACTGTCAGTAGGCGGGTTAAAGCTGTCAGTTGGCGGATTATAGCTGTCAGTAGGTGGGTTATGACTGTCAGTAGGCGGGTTACAGCTGTCAGTAGGTGGATTACAGCTGTCAGTATATATGGGTTATGACTGTCAGTAGGCCGGTTACAGCTGTCAATAGGTGGGTTTTGACTGTCTGTAGGCGGGTTACAGCTGTCAATAGGTGAGTTATGACTGTCAGTAGGTGGGTTATGACTGTCAGTAGGTGGGTTACAGCTGTCAGTATGTGAGTTATGACTGTCAGTTGGTGGATTACGGCTGTCAGTGGGTTACAACGCAGAAACGCCTGCTTGTTTTGTTTTTCATTTTACACAACCGCCAAGTTGAAATCTCCAATAATTCCGACTGTACGGCAAAACTGCATACATGGCATCTATACTTAGTGGTCTTCCGGCGGAAGTCGAGCGTCACCAGAAAAAAAACTGAACAAGTAGCTCCATTTAGCAGCATGATCGAAATAACGCACGAGGATGCACTTTGAAACGACAAAATGGCGCTCGAAGCCCATCACACACGATGGGGACACACACGTGAACTAGGGGCAGTCTGTGGCCATCGTGGCGTGGCTGTCTTTATGTCCACGTCTGTGATGGGTCCATGCATCTTGACCAACTTCTTCACAGTCCCACGCGGGTCATAAATCCACTTCCGGGACCGCCGCCTCGCGACTTGTCACTTGGAAGGATGTATTTACGGCGCCATGGACTGTGCTGCCACCTCGCGGGACGTTATGTCAACCGCGGGAAATCAGCTCAAGGATGGCTGGTGCCCCGTCCTTACTCGCGCTGGGGGGCTGGTGCCCCGCCGCCCCCATCCCTTCTCACGCTGTTTACAGTGTGGGCGAGGCACCCCGCGGGATGCACTCTGCGAAACGGGCGTCGGCGCGGCGCCTCTTCCGCCCCGACAGGGAGTTGGGGTGGGGGGAGGGGGAGGGGGGGGGCGGGCAGCGGGGGTGGGGAGAGAGCGAGGGTGGGTGTGGCTGTTGGGTGAGGGTGGGAGTGTGTGTAGGGTGAGGGCGGGGATCAGTGTGAGAGGGGTTGGGGAATTTGATGAAGGAGGCACCGGGTGAGGGGTGATTGGTGAGGGTGGATGGCGGGATATAGATTGGGGATTGGGTGGGGGAAGGGGGGAGGGGGTGGTGGCTGATACAAATCGCGGTAGAACGCGTAGAGTGACTGGCAGGGTTGGTAATGCCATTGCCTGGCGAGGAGTTTGCTGATGTGGGAGGGTGGGGGGGGCGGTGGAGGGGGCGGGGGAGGGCGGCGCTTGAAGGAGACGCTGAATACGTCGCAATTAGGAAATGTACCGAGGAGAGGAACGTCTCGGCCCAGAGCCCTCTCGGCCCTAGATCTGCCTCGTCCCAAAGACATTTCGCCCTAGAGACATCTCGCTCGGTCTTCAAGTCCTCTCGGTATTTCTCGAAAATGTTTTCCCGCGGATGTGGCCGTCGCATTGGGACATTCGGCTCAAGGATCTAAGGAGTTACAAGACGTATGCCGCCTTCTCCTCCACAGACGATGTCCCGGAAACATGGAGGACGGGTTCAAGGCCATAATCAATATTCGTGAAAATAATTGTTTCTGGGGCGGCGATATTATCAGAGGCCATAGGTACTGCCATATATAACAGTGGGCACCTCTCCCCCACGATTCAACCCGCCCCCCACCCCCCTCCAAACAGAACCAACCTTGTTTACCCACTAAGCAACACGTGTGCATTGTGAAAGGGTATGTGAGAGTAATGTATATGTTCAATGGAACGTTAATTCGCAAAATGTCTAAAGAAACAAATCAATTTGAAATCATCTTGTAATTTAAATTTGTTTATTTTTATAAGAAGAAACGAGTCTGATCTTAAAAAGCAGTGACTGTAAATGACATAACCTTGCCAGACTGGTCCAGCTAAAGGCCTCCCTTATGAACGAAAGAGAGTTGTTGAAGTCGCTTTAAATTTATGCAGTGACACATGGAAGCTGCAGTGGGCCGCGAAATCTCCCAAAAGAAACAACGAAAATGGGATTGGACGACACTTACCGGTGGCAAGTCCGAAATGAAAGATAGACATGACATGTAATACATTTTCCACAAGCCATGGCCGGTTATTACACAGGTAGAAGCTCCTGGGTGATGAGATTGATTGAGCTTTCATCCACCCGGGCAATTGAGCCAGGGCAAACGGTTTCATATTTTGGAAAAATTACGAATCAAAGATTGAAGTGCAAAGCCTGTGAGAATACCACTAGCAATCTGATTAATCCAGGACATAGATCAAACTGGCCAATAGCATGCCGAGTGCACCCCCCTGTCATGTCACGTGACCTCAATGCGCTACCATATCAGCATCGCGGGAGGTTAAAATATAAATCACCATTTCGTTCAGCCGCAGTCAATGAAAGCAATATGAATGGATGGGATGTCGGCTTTTTATGCGTATTTAACGTGGTTTATGTCGTCCAAGATGTACGTGCCCCCCAGCGAGGTGATGTGAAGAGAGTGGCACAATGATAAAAAAAAATGGAGCTAATGCTGCCATAAAGCGTTTGGCCGGCAACCTGCCGCCTTTTCCCGCCTCTCCTCTTTATGCTTCCTCAGAGGCTAACATCCTCAGAGCAACACGGGCGAAAAGCTTGGGGATAACCTGCCAACTTCCATTTATTAAATGCAATTTCCTGCCACGTATTCAGACAGCTGTGTGTGGTATTATTGGATGAAACGCGAGTTGTTCTGGTTTAGTAACTCAAAATGGAAAAATACAGTCGACATCTAATGCACGTATAATGATACGATATGGGACATTAGAGAGGGTTTTTGCTTGGTGTATGAGGGATTTGATATCCTCGTTAACTTGATTGGTATCGATGGGGACAGCCCAGTGTGTCTGGCTGCGATATCACTGATGGATGGATAGCCGTATAGGAGACAGCTCAACGTGCCATGCATTTGAATGATGAGTTAATCGATCCCCCATCGGAAGGAATCAGCACAAAGGCCTGAACACGGAGGGCATTGCGATTACATAGGCACGCATTATAGCGTATTATTGCTCAGATGATGACGTACCGGTGCCTATGGAATAAAACATTAAATGCCTTGCCCACTGTCATACAGAAGACGGAAAATAAATAATATAGTACAATAATAAAATATATAAACGCGGATGTCCATTGTTTTCCACTCGTAATATTTTGGCTTAATTACATGTTTTCGCAGGTGTTTTCGAATAGTCAGCCGAGGTTATTGGTACTGCACACACAAACAGTTCACGATCCCCATCACATCGTAGAACAATGGGCCGTCAGTCAGTCAGCCTCAGACCTGATAGACACTGCGTCAGTCAGTCAGCCTCAGCCCTGGTAGACACCCCGTCAGTCAGTGAGCCTCGGCCCTGGTAGACACTGCCTCAGTCAGTCAGCCTCAGCCCTGGTAGGCACCCCGTCAGTCAGTGAGCCTCAGCCCTGGTAGACACTGCCTCAGTCAGTCAGCCTCAGCCCTGGTAGACACCCCGTCAGTCAGTCAGCCTCAGCCCTGATAGACACCCCGTCAGTAAATCAGCCTCAGCCCTGATAGACACCCCGTCAGTCAGTCAGCCTCAGCCCTGATAGACACCCTGTCAGTCAGCCTCAGCCCCGGTAGACACTGCGTCAGTCAGTCAGCCTCAGCCCTGATAGACACCCCGTCAGTCAGTCAGCCTCAGTCCTGATAGACACCCCGTCAGTCAGTCAGCCTCAGCCCTGATAGACACCCCGTCAGTCAGCCTCAGCCCCGGTAGACACTGCGTCAGTCAGTCAACCTCAGCCCTGATAGACACCCCGTCAGTCAGTCTGCCTCAGCCCTGGTAGACACTGCGTCAGTCAGCCTCAGCCCTGATAGACACTGCGTCAGTCAGTCAGCCTCAGCCCTGGTAGACACTGCGTCAGTCAGTCAACCTCAGCCCTGATAGACACCCCGTCAGTCAGTCAGCCTCAGCCCTGGTAGACACTGCGTCAGTCAGCCTCAGCCCTGATAGACACCCCGTCAGTCAGTCAGCCTCAGCCCTGATAGACACCCCGTCAGTCAGTCAGCCTCAGCCCTGATAGACACCCCGTCAGTCAGTCAGCCTCAGCCCTGGTAGACACTGCGTCAGTCAGTCAGCCTCAGCCCTGGTAGACACTGCGTCAGTCAGCCTCAGCCCCGGTAGACACTGCGTCAGTCAGTCAGCCTCAGCCCTGATAGACACTGCGTCAGTCAGCCTCAGCCCTGGTAGACACTGCGTGAATCAGCCTCAGCCCTGATAGACACCCCGTCAGTCAGTCAGCCTCAGCCCTGATAGACACTGCGTCAGTCAGCCTCAGCCCTGGTAGACACTGCGTGAATCAGCCTCAGCCCTGATAGACACCCCGTCAGTCAGTCAGCCTCAGCCCTGATAGACCCGGTCTCTGTTAGACCCGGTCTATCCAGTCGTCAATCAGCCTCAGCCCTGATAGACCCGGTCTCTGTTAGACCCGGTCTATCCAGTCGTCAATCAGCCTCAGCCCTGATAGACCCGGTCTCTGTTAGTCCCGGTCTATCCACTCGTCAATCAGCCTCAGCCCTGATAGACCCGGTCTCTGTTAGACCCGGTCTATCCAGTCGTCAATCAGCCTCAGTCCTGATAGACCCGGTCTCTGTTAGACCCGGTCTATCCAGTCGTCAATCAGCCTCAGACCTGATAGACCCGGTCCCTGTTAGACCCGGTCTCTGTTAGACCCGGTCTATCCAGTCGCCAATCAGCCTCAGCCCTGATAAACCCGGTCTCTGTTAGTCCCGGTCTATCCAGTCGTCAATCAGCCTCAGTCCTGATAGACCCGGTCTCTGTTAGACCCGGTCTATCCAGTCGTCAATCAACCTCAGACCTGATAGATCCGGTCTCTGTTAGACCCAGTCTCCGTTAGACCCGGTCTATCCAGTCGTCAATCAGCCTCAGTCCTGTTAGACCCGGTCTCTGTTAGACCCGGTCTCTGTTAGACCCGGTCTATCCAGTCGTCAATCAGCCTCAGCCCTGATAGACCGGGTCTCTGTTAGTCCCGGTCTATCCAGTCGTTTCATGTCGTGGACTCAAGCGGTCTCTCGTGGCCCACTCCGCGGCTCGGATATCTCGTCTTGTCTCGTCGTATCTCGTCTGGGGGTGGGTTCCGACAGAAGGGTTGCTTACTCAGATGTGGGCACGAGGTGAGCGAAGCGGAGTGGGGTGTAGGGGGTGCAGGGCGGGGGGGGGGGGCTCGGGGGGACGGGGTGGTGGATGGCATGGGAGCTGGAGTCCTCGGGAGGCGCTATTTGGAAGATGGGGGAGGACGAGTGGGAGACGGAGTGGATACAGTGGTAGGCGGAAGGCCCCATTTGTAACGACTGGAGCGAAGTAATGCGAGGTGGGATGTGGGGGCTGGGGGAGGGTGGAGTGGGGGGGGGGGGGGGAGGGTCAGGAAAAGACATTGGCACTTCCGAATGCTCACATCCCGCCGTCGCAATCTCCATCCACATTTCCATGTCTAAAGGCGTAACGTTTGCGGTGGGCCGAGACCCGACACCCGAGTTAACCTGAGGGCCGCAAGAGGCAAGGGGAGATGGCTTGGGGGTGGGGTATGTGTGGGGGACTGGGGGTGGTGGGGGGGGGGAGGGGGTGGCAGTCGATGGCGAACGCCGCTATCGATAAATCAGTAACCTACACACGCGATCATTACCGCTCCACCCTCCCCAACCACATCCGCTCAGTGTACACCCTCCCAACCGCCTACCATATTCGGAAAAATGCCCCCCCCCTCCCCCTCCTCCGGCTCTCACACCCTACCAACCTGGCTTAATAAGATCATTCCATTTCTTCACAATGTCTCAGCCGCCACCCCCGTCACCCAACCCTTCCACCTTTGCCCGACCCTTCCATCACCCCCACATCCCCACTCTTCAACCCACACACCCACCCACCGCCAGCTTCCTTACCCTTAGACCATATCCCGGTTCCCCTTGTCCACCAATTAGGTCGAGGCGCCCGATGGCGCCCCCTGTGGAATAGTACGAGGACAAAGTGAATCCAGTCCGAGGCGCTTTTCGTACCGCCCTCTGGCGGGCTGTCTGTGAATGGCCGATGGAGTCTGGATGCAGGACACCACAGACCGGGTCAATCGGTCGTCCAGGGGGGGGGGGGGGGCGAGGGAGGTAGCGGGGGACCGCGGGGTGCAACCCACCGAAGTCATATACCGACCGTGAATAAAACATCACCATCACACAGACCTTATTTTTTTTTTGCATGGCGTCTTCCACTGTCACTCGATAATTAGTCACAGTCATTTACATATATAAGTAAAGCTAACCTTTCGACGTCAATACTATTGATCGTACCTGGCGCTCACCTCCATTCCCCTTTTATATGACACATTGTTGTTGTACTGCCCTCTTCCCCTACCCTGCCGCGTCCTATATACATCATTTATAAATATACATGTATATATATTGACATATGTTCAATAAATACTTGATAGGCCAGTCAGGCGGGGTGGGGGTGGGGGAGGGGGGGGGGCTGTGTGGTGTATATATATACCCGCATCACCCACACTCGGCTAGACTGCATCCTTCCAGGCACGTTTTGGGTTTCGGGGTTAGGGTTAGGGTTAGGGTTATTGTTAGGGGCTAGTTGAGGCTATACTGCGTATTCTCAGCTCCCCGACAGACCCGACCAACAATTATAGCAAAAGACCAGGCAGTGGGTTAGTTAGCTAGCGATCTGTAGATTGCTTCATACATTAATCGTCACATTGTCAAGGGAGACTGTTGCGGTCCCCCGTGCACACACTGCAGGGCCAGCCCTGCACACACACTAGAGGGCCAGCCCTGCACACACACTAGAGAGCTAGCCCGGCACACACACTAGAGAGCTAGCCCGGCACACACATTAGAGGGCCAGCCCTGCACACACACTGGAGGGCCAGCCCTGCACGCACACTAGAGGGCCAGCCTTGCACACACACTGGAGGGCCAGCCCTGCACACACACTGGAGGGCCAGCCCTGCACACACACTAGAGGGCCAGCCCTGCACACACACTAGAGGGCCAGTCCTGCACACACACTGCAGGGCCAGCCCTGCACACACACTAGAGGGCCAGCCCTGCACACACACTGGAGGGCCAGCCCTGCACACACACTGGAGGGCCAGTCCTGCACACACACTGGAGGGCCAGCCCTGCACACACACTGGAGGGCCAGCCCTGCACACACACTGGAGGGCCAGCCCTGCACACACACTGGAGGGCCAGCCCTGCACACACACTAGAGGGCCAGCCCTGCACACACACTAGAGGGCCAGTCCTGCACACACACTGCAGGGCCAGCCCTGCACACACACTAGAGGGCCAGCCCTGCACACACACTAGAGAGCTAGCCCTGCACACACACTAGAGAGCCAGCCCTGCACACACACTGGAGAGCCAGCCCTGCACACACACTGGAGGGCCAGCCCTGCACACACACTAGAGGGCCAGTCCTGCACACACACTAGAGAGCCAGCCCTGCACACACACTAGAGGGCCAGCCCTGCACACACACTGGAGGGCCAGCCCTGTACACACACTAGAGAGCCAGCCCTGCACACACACTAGAGGGCCAGCCCTGCACACACACTAGAGGGCCAGCCCTGCACACACACTAGAGTGCCAGCCCTGCACACACACTAGAGGGCCAGCCCTGCACAGACATTAGAGGGCCAGCCCTGCACAGACATTAGAGGGCCAGCCCTGCACACACACTAGAGGGCCAGCCCTGCACACACACTAGAGGGCCAGTCCTGCACACACACTAGAGGGCCAGCCCTGCACAGACATTAGAGGGCCAGCCCTGCACACACACTAGAGGGCCAGCCCTGCACACACACTGGAGGGCCAGCCCTGCACACACACTAGAGGGTCAGCCCTGCACACACACTGGAGGGCCAGCCCTGCACACACACTGGAGGGCCAGCCCTGCACACACACTGGAGGGCCAGCCCTGCACACACACTAGAGGGCCAGCGATCGAGACTTCCGTCGTGAAGTGTTCCGAGTCCCGGCTGAGTGTTGACCCGCGCGCCACAGGCCGGAAGAAACTATGCAAGAGTGTTAGGGACGCCCATTCGATACCTGGGAGGGGGGGAGGGGATGGGGGGGGGGGGGGGGTGTTGGTCCTTAAAATGTACCAACAAAATCCACTTGTGTAATATAGAAACGCAACGTGAAAACAGAAATCTGCCAGCCAAAAAATATTTTTATAAAATTATAAAGGCCATGCCCCATCTCCGTCCCTGGCACATAATATGGTACGCCCTTTATATATAGAGGAGGTTTGGCCGTTACTGCTGCGAGGGTGTACGACCTGGTGTAGTGGTGTCAGGGTGTGCGACCTGGTGTAGTGGTGTCAGGGTGTGCGACCTGGCGTAGTGGTGTTAGGGTGTACGACCTGGTGTAGTGGTGTCAGGGTGTGCGACCTGGTGTAGTGGTATCAGGGTGTGCGACCTGGTGTAGTGGGGTCAGGGTGTGCGACCTGGTGTAGTGGTGTCAGAGTGTGCGACCTGGTGTAGTGGTGTCAGGGTGTGCGACCTGGTGTAGTGGTGTCAGGGTGTACGACCTGGTGTAGTGGTGTCAGGGTGTGCGACCTGGTGTAGTGGTGTCAGGGTGTGCGACCTGGTGTAGTGGTGTCAGGGTGTGCGACCTGGTGTAGTGGTGTCAGGGTGTGCGGCCTGGTGTAGTGGTGTCAGGGTGTACGACCTGGTTTAGTGGTGTCATGGTGTGCGACCTAGTGTAGTGGTGTCAGGGTGTACGACCTGGTGTAGTGGTGTCAGGGTGTGCGACCTGGTGTAGTGGTGTCAGGGTGTGCGACCTGGTGTAGTGGTGTCAGGGTGTGCGACCTGGTGTAGTGGTATCAGGGTGTGCGACCTGGTGTAGTGGTGTCAGGGTGTACGACCTGATGTAGTGGTGTCAGGGTGTACGACCCGGTGTAGTGGTGTCAGGGTGTGCGACCTGGTGTAGTGGTGTCAGGGTGTACGACCTGGTGTAGTGGTGTCAGGGTGTACGACCTGGTGTAGTGGTGTCAGGGTGTACGACCTGGGGTAGTGGTGTTAGGGTGTACGACCTGGTGTAGTGGTGCCAGGGTGTGCGACCTGGTGTAGTGGTGTCAGGGTGTGCCACCTGGTGTAGTGGTGTCAGGGTATACGACCTGGTGTAGTGGTGTCAGGGTGTGCGACCTGGTGTAGTGGTGTCAGGGTGTACGACCTGGGGTAGTGGTGTTAGGGTGTACGACCTGGTGTAGTGGTGCCAGGGTGTGCGACCTGGTGTAGTGGTGTCAGGGTGTGCCACCTGGTGTAGTGGTGTCAGGGTATACGACCTGGTGTAGTGGTGTCAGGGTGTGCGACCTGGTGTAGTGGTGTCAGGGAGTACGACCTGGTGTAGTGGTATCAGGGTGTGCGACCTGGTGTAGTGGTGCCAGGGTGTGCGACCTGGTGTAGTGGTGTCAGGGTGTGCCACCTGGTGTAGTGGTGTCAGGGTATACGACCTGGTGTAGTGGTGTCAGGGTGTGCGACCTGGTGTAGTGGTGTCAGGGAGTACGACCTGGTGTAGTGGTATCAGGGTGTGCGACCTGGTGCAGTGGTATCAGGGTGCGCGACCTGATGTAGTAGTGTCAGGGTGTACGACCTGATGTAGTGGTGTCAGGGTGTGCGACCTGGTGTAGTGGTGTCCGGGTGTGCGACCTGGTGTAGTGGTGTCAGGGTGTGCGACCTGGTGTAGTGGTGTCAGGGTGTGCGACCTGGTGTAGTGGTGTCAGGGTGTACGACCTGATGTAGTGGTGTCAGGGTGTGCGACCTGGTGTAGTGGTGTCCGGGTGTGTGACCTGGTGTAGTTGTGTCCGGGTGTGCGACCTGGTGTAGTGGTGTCAGAGTGTGCGACCTGGTGTAGTGGTGTCAGGGTGTGCGACCTGGTGTAGTGGTGTCAGGGTGTACGACCTGGTGTAGTGGTGTCAGGGTGGGCGACCTGGTGTAGTGGTGTCAGGGTGTGCGACCTGGTGTAGTGGTGTCAGGGTGTGCGACCTGGTGTAGTGGTGTCAGGGTGTGCGACCTGGTGTAGTGGTGTCAGGGTGTACGACCTGGTGTAGTGGTGTCAGGGTGTGCGACCTGGTGTAGTGGTGTCAGGGTGTGCGACCTGGTGTAGTGGTGTCAGGGTGTGCGACCTGGTGTAGTGGTGTAAGGGTGTGCGACCTGGTGTAGTGGTGTCAGGGTGTGCGACCTGGTGTAGTGGTGTCAGGGTGTACGACCTGGTGTAGTGGTGTCAGGGTGTGCGAGCTGGTGTAGTGGTGCCAGGGTGTGCGACCTGGTGTAGTGGTGTTAGGGTGTACGACTTGGTGTAGTGGTGTCAAGGTGTACGACTTGGTGTAGTGGTGTCAGGGTGTACGACCTGGTGTAGTGGTGTCATGGTGTGCGACCTTGTGTAGTGGTGTCAGGGTGTACGACCTGGTGTAGTGGTGTCAGGGTGTGCGACCTGGTGTAGTGGTGTCAGGGTGTACGACCTGGTGTAGTGGTGTCAGGGTGTGCGACCTGGTCTAGTGGTGTCAGGGTGTACGACCTGGTGTAGTAGTGTCAGGGTGCGCGACCTGATGTAGTGGTGTCAGGGTGTGCGTCTTGGTGTAGTGGTGTCAGGGTGTACGACCTGGTGTAATGGTGTCAGGGTGTACGACCTGGTGTAGTGGTGTCAGGGTGTGCGAGCTGGTGTAGTGGTGTTAGGGTGTACGGCCTGGTGTAGTGGTGTCAAGGTGTACGACCTGGTGTAGTGGTGTCAGGGTGTACGACCTGGTGTAGTGGTGTCAGGGTGTGCGACCTGGTGTAGTGGTGTCAGGGTGTGCGACCTGGTGTAGTGGTGTTAGGGTGTACGACCTGGTGTAGTGGTGTCAGGGTGTACGACCTGGTGTAGTGGTGTCAGGGTGTGCGACCTGGTGTAGTGGTGTCAGGGTGTACGACCTGGTGTAGTGGTGTCAGGGTGTGCGACCTGGTCTAGTGGTGTCAGGGTGTACGACCTGGTGTAGTGGTGTCAGGGTGCGCGACCTGATGTAGTGGTGTCAGGGTGTGCGACCTGGTGTAGTGGTGTCAGGGTGTGCGACCTGGTGTAGTGGTGTCAGGGTGTGCGACCTGGTGTAGTGGTGTCAGGGTGTACGACCTGGTGTAGTGGTGTCAGGGTGTACGACCTGGTGTAGTGGTGTCAGGGTGTGCGACCTGGTGTAGTGGTGTCAGGGTGTGCGACCTGGTGTAGTGGTGTCAGGGTGTGCGACCTGGTGTAGTGGTGTCAGGGTGTACGACCTGGTGTAGTGGTGTCAGGGTGTGCGACCTGGTGTAGTGGTGTCAGGGTGTGCGACCTGGTGTAGTGGTGTCAGGGTGTGCGACCTGGTGTAGTGGTGTCAGGGTGTGCGGCCTGGTGTAGTGGTGTCAGGGTGTACGACCTGGTTTAGTGGTGTCATGGTGTGCGACCTAGTGTAGTGGTGTCAGGGTGTACGACCTGGTGTAGTGGTGTCAGGGTGTGCGACCTGGTGTAGTGGTGTCAGGGTGTGCGACCTGGTGTAGTGGTGTCAGGGTGTGCGACCTGGTGTAGTGGTATCAGGGTGTGCGACCTGGTGTAGTGGTGTCAGGGTGTACGACCTGATGTAGTGGTGTCAGGGTGTACGACCCGGTGTAGTGGTGTCAGGGTGTGCGACCTGGTGTAGTGGTGTCAGGGTGTACGACCTGGTGTAGTGGTGTCAGGGTGTACGACCTGGTGTAGTGGTGTCAGGGTGTACGACCTGGGGTAGTGGTGTTAGGGTGTACGACCTGGTGTAGTGGTGCCAGGGTGTGCGACCTGGTGTAGTGGTGTCAGGGTGTGCCACCTGGTGTAGTGGTGTCAGGGTATACGACCTGGTGTAGTGGTGTCAGGGTGTGCGACCTGGTGTAGTGGTGTCAGGGTGTACGACCTGGGGTAGTGGTGTTAGGGTGTACGACCTGGTGTAGTGGTGCCAGGGTGTGCGACCTGGTGTAGTGGTGTCAGGGTGTGCCACCTGGTGTAGTGGTGTCAGGGTATACGACCTGGTGTAGTGGTGTCAGGGTGTGCGACCTGGTGTAGTGGTGTCAGGGAGTACGACCTGGTGTAGTGGTATCAGGGTGTGCGACCTGGTGTAGTGGTGCCAGGGTGTGCGACCTGGTGTAGTGGTGTCAGGGTGTGCCACCTGGTGTAGTGGTGTCAGGGTATACGACCTGGTGTAGTGGTGTCAGGGTGTGCGACCTGGTGTAGTGGTGTCAGGGAGTACGACCTGGTGTAGTGGTATCAGGGTGTGCGACCTGGTGCAGTGGTATCAGGGTGCGCGACCTGATGTAGTAGTGTCAGGGTGTACGACCTGATGTAGTGGTGTCAGGGTGTGCGACCTGGTGTAGTGGTGTCCGGGTGTGCGACCTGGTGTAGTGGTGTCAGGGTGTGCGACCTGGTGTAGTGGTGTCAGGGTGTGCGACCTGGTGTAGTGGTGTCAGGGTGTACGACCTGATGTAGTGGTGTCAGGGTGTGCGACCTGGTGTAGTGGTGTCCGGGTGTGTGACCTGGTGTAGTTGTGTCCGGGTGTGCGACCTGGTGTAGTGGTGTCAGAGTGTGCGACCTGGTGTAGTGGTGTCAGGGTGTGCGACCTGGTGTAGTGGTGTCAGGGTGTACGACCTGGTGTAGTGGTGTCAGGGTGGGCGACCTGGTGTAGTGGTGTCAGGGTGTGCGACCTGGTGTAGTGGTGTCAGGGTGTGCGACCTGGTGTAGTGGTGTCAGGGTGTGCGACCTGGTGTAGTGGTGTCAGGGTGTACGACCTGGTGTAGTGGTGTCAGGGTGTACGACCTGGTGTAGTGGTGTCAGGGTGTGCGACCCGGTGTAGTGGTATCAAGGTGTGCGACCTAATGTAGTGGTGTCAGGGTGTACGACCTGGTGTAGTGGTGTCAGGGTGTGCGACCTGGTGTAGTGGTGTCAGTGTGTACGACCTGGTGAAGTGGTGTCAGGGTGTACGACCTGGTGTAGTGGTGTCAGGGTGCGCGACCTGATGTAGTAGTGTCAGGGTGTACGACCTGGTGTAGTGGTGTTAGGGTGTACGAACTGGTGTAGTGGTGTCAGGGTGTGCGACCTGGTGTAGTGGTGTCAGGGTGTGCGACCTGGTGTAGTGGTGTCAGGGTGTGCGACCTGGTGTAGTGGTGTTAGGGTGTACGACCTGGTGTAGTGTTGTCAGGGTGTACGACCTGGTGTAGTGGTGTCAGGGTGTGCGACCTGGTGTAGTGGTGTCAGGGTGTGCGACCTGGTGTAGTGGTGTCAGGGTGTGCGACCTGGTGTAGTGGTGTCAGGGTATGCGACCTGGTGTAGTGGTGTCAGTGTGTGCGACCTGGTGTAGTGGTGTCAGGGTGGGCGACCTGGTGTAGTGGTGTCAGTGTTTGCGACCTGATGTAGTGGTGTCAGGGTGTGCGACCTGGTGTAGTGGTGTCAGGGTGTGCGACCTGGTGTAGTGGTGTCAGGGTGTGCGACCTGATGTAGTGGTGTCAGGGTGTGCGACCTGGTGTGGTGGTGTCAGGGTGTACGACCTGGTGTAGTGGTGTCAGGGTGTACGACCTGGTGTAGTGGTGTCAGGGTGTACGACCTGGTGTAGTGGTATCAGGGTGTACGACCTGGTGTAGTGGTGTCAGGGTGTACGACCTGGTGTAGTGGTGTCAGGGTGTACGACCTGGTGTAGTGGTATCAGGGTGTGCGACCTGGTGTAGTGGTGTCAGGGTGTGCGACCTGGTGTGGTGGTGTCAGGGTGTACGACCTGGTGTAGTGGTGTCAGGGTGTACGACCTGGTGTAGTGGTGTCAGGGTGTGCGACGCTCGATTTATTTGGCGTTAGTTCTGACCTGGATTTCAGCGGCGGTGTTCTGTATGACACTAACACAATGACACTGTACGTCTGTTTATAGCTTTAAAAATCTTTGTTAAGATTAAGGTCAGGCGAAAAGGTCATTACTAAGATTAATGCCATGCAAAAACTCATTATTGTCATTAACATCACGCCAAAGAGACGGGGCGATATGCGGGTGGTGAGGTATGGCGGGAAGAGGCGGCGAGTTGGTCGGGGGTGGCGGGAGGGGTGAGGGGGGGTGCATGCGGTTCATTCCCTGTACCACGTACCTCATCCCCTGTGCATCACCCCCCTTCCCTCCGCATCTCCCCACGTGATCTCGACTCTCTATCTGTCTCGTCGGTGATGTGATAGTATCTTCAACATGCCCCCCCCCCCCTTCGCCAAACAAAGAAAAAACGGCTGCACTTTTGGATATCATTATCAAGGCAACCGAGCGCAAAGGTAATGGTTAATGTAGGTTTTCCTGGAACATTATCTTGGCACGGCCTGACTTCTGCTTCGTTGCCCGGAGGGAGACATACGTCTCTCATTAATCGCAGACACGGTGACCCCGGTGCGCATGTTAAATGAGCGATAAAAGGGGCGTTTGATGAGGCGATAATCTGTAATAACCCAGTCGCGACAGAAGTCGCTATGGATAGGATACCGCACTCAATGACTGTCGATTGCTAGGCGGCAGCGTACAGTCATGGCGTCGACATACTAACCGACTATATATGAGCGTTAAATGGAAATAAAAACAGGGTGTTGACCCCAGGAATGACTGGAATATCCTCTTGTTGCCGTCTGTATGGTAATATCACTGTATGGCTATATCACTATATAGTTATATCACTATATGGCTATATCACTATATGGTTATATCACTATATGGTTATATCACTATATGGCTATATCACTATATGGATATATCACTTTATGGTTGGATGAGTGTGTGGTTATCTCACTGTATGGCAAGATTATAATGTTACGATGATGCGGGTCATCAGAAAGAGAGAACAGTGGATATATCACTACTTGGTAACATGACTGGCAGTGATAAGATTTAGCATGCGAAACGCGCTTCTATAGCAGCACACGTGTGAAAAAAACATGCAAGAAACATTAAAAAAATCAAACGTATCTGATATAATCATGCGATTGAATCCGAGCGATTCATGGTGTTAGGCGGACTTTTTATTTTAGCCAATGATGGAATAAATTCCAATTTAACACTCTCCATCTGCCCAGTAGGCGGCGCGACATTACATATATAGCGATTGGGACGGACGCGTCGGCCGCAAAATTATGACGCTTCGAATCTGATTTAGATGATCGAAGCAACACAACCGAGGAGGCGGGTGTTTCAACGAGAATCTGATTAAACCAGATCCTTTCCTTGGCGCACGACGGTGCCGTTTGGTAACTTTTGCAAAGAAAGAACTGTATTTTTTCCCCAAACTCTCCTATGTTTATTACATTCAGCTCTCGGTTCGTCTAGCTTCAGCTGTTAAATAACACATTATAGAACAAACACAGCCTACAATCAGAAAAGATAACGAGTTATGAAGTGACATACATAACTCGAGCTTACGCAGGAAAAGACAGCAAAAGTTACTGAGGGTAAGGACCTGTCCCAGGAGACAGCCATCCATTATAGAGTTGTCAAACCCCGGGTGCCGTGTGCAAATCAAATCAATGATGCATGGAGACCAGGACGACTGACAGCGAAAAGGGGCATGCTAACGCGCAGCGGTTTACTGAGGCGACGGAGGTGGGATGCCATGGGATGCCAAGACACTGGCGAGAGCGCTGTGTTAGTGCTACAGACAGGCGAGGTTGGGGGGCGGGGGCCGCTGCGTTTGGTGGGTAGGATGGGGGCGGGAGGTGAGGCGTACATTACTCGGTAGCCTGACTAAGAAAAAGGAGAGTTCTTACTAGGACAACCTGAAGACATGAAGGGAGGGGGGGGGGGGGTGGGAACTATATTACTATAGTGGTATGCCTACTGTTGGAGAGGGGGAGGGGGGCAATGGGTATTTGCGTTCCTCGGGAATAGGCTTTTCATTTCACCGTGATGTGGGAATGAGGAAAATAATTCTTTGTGAACTAGGAATTGGGCATTAGCCGACCGTCGTGATCAAAGATTGCCATTTGTTGTAGACCGGAAATTTAACTTTAAATAACCGGGAATTGGGAAAAAATTATATAATGTATCCGCCCTCATTATTGTATGCATGGGAGTTCAACTTTTAATTCTTTGTGAATTGTAAATAAAGAAATTTATTCTTCGTGATCTGGGAACAAGACACCCACTTGCCTACTGTTTGGGTGTGCGCCCATGCCATAGGGCATATACAGAACGAGATAGGATATATTTTGGTTTAAAAAGGGCATTAAAAATAGACAATGACACTCATGACAAAGCATATGAAGGTTCATTATTTGAACACTTCCGATGTCAACTGGAGTCTATAGGCCTAGTCAAGAGGAGCAATTTAAAGAAAAAAAAACAACACTTTAACCGCAGATCAGCACATCGAGAGAAATTGCAGAATTCTGCTTCGGGAATTGAAAGAAAAAAGGCGCAAAAGGCGTCTTGTGAGCGGCTTTTATATATGTACAAAATCATATGTATCACCCCTCCCCCCTCACCTTCACCCCTCCCCCCCACCTTCTGCCACCCCGCCCCCCCCCCCACCCGCTACCACCGTGGTTGCCTCATGGAAGGAAAGCGGCTGGCAAGTCAATACGTCGATGGAAGGTGCACACACGTGACCTGTGACGTCACCAGTGTGGAATGGACATCTCACGATTCGATCATGTGTCTGGCAACGTGACCCAGCGTACTATACCCCCCCCCCCCCCAGTCCCCTCAACCCCACTGCCCCCCCCCCCCCCTGCCCCCCACCTTCCACCCCTTGAAGACAACGCTATATCGTGAAACAGTTGATCATGTATGTCCCTGGCCTGTCAACCGGAAGCCAAATATAGCGCGCCGGGTAGATATCATATAAGCGAGGCGGTGGAAGCTGTCTGTCTAGATATGTGTGGGTGGGTGAGTGTGTATGTCAGTGTGGATGTGTGTTTTGTGAGCGTGTGTGTGAGTGTGTGTGTGAGTGTGTTTGTGTGAATGTCAGTGTGTATGTCAGTGTGTTTGTGAGTGTGTATGTGAGTGTGTTTGTGAGTGTGTCAGTGTGGATGTGAGTGTGTATATGAGTGTGTATGTGAGTGTGGATGTGAGTGTATGTGTGTGTATGTGAGAGTGTATGTGAGTGTGTCAGTGTGGACGTGGGTATGTATGTGAGAGTGTATGTGACTGTGGATGTGAGAGTGTATGTGAGTGTGTATGTGAGTGTGTGTATGTGTGGATGTGAGTGTGTATGTGAGTGTGTATGTGTGTGTGGATGTGAGAGTGTATGTGAGTGTGTATGTGAGTGTGTGTCAGTGTGTCAGTGTGAATGTGAGTGTTATATGTGTGTGTATGTTTGTGAGTGTGGATGTGAGTGTGTATCAGTGTGGATGTGAGTGTTATATGTATGTATATGTTTGTGAGTGTGTATGTCAGTGTGTTTGTGAGTGTGTATGTGAGTGTGTTTGTGTGTCAGTGTGTTTGTGAGTGTGTCAGTGTGGATGTGAGAGTGTATGTGAGTGTGTATGTGAGAGTGTATGTGAGTGTGTACGTGTGTCAGTGTGGATGTGAGTGTGTATATGAGCGTGTATATGAGTGTGTATGTGAGTGCGAATATGAGTGGGTATATGAGTGTGTTTGTGAGTGTGAATGTGAGTGTGTGTCAGTGTGGATGTGAGTGTTGTATGTGTGTGTATGTTTGTGAGTGTGGATGTGAGTGTTGTATGTGTGTGTATGTTTGTGAGTGTGGATGTGAGTGTTGTATGTGTGTGTATGTTTGTGAGTGTGGATGTGAGTGTGTGTCAGTGTGGATGTGAGTGTGTTTGTGTGTCAGTGTGGATGTGAGTGTTGTATGTGTGTGTATGTTTGTGAGTGTGGATGTGAGTGTTGTATGTGTGTGTATGTTTGTGAGTGTGGATGTGAGTGTTATATGTGTGTGTATGTTTGTGAGTGTGGATGTGAGTGTTATATGTGTGTGTATGTTTGTGAGTGTGGATGTGAGTGTGTGTCAGTGTGGATGTGAGTGTTATATGTGTGTGTATGTTTGTCAGTGTGGATGTGAGTGTTGTATGTGTGTGTATGTTTGTGAGTGTGGATGTGAGTGTGTGTCAGTGTGGATGTGAGTGTTATATGTGTGTGTATGTTTGTGAGTGTGGGTGTGAGTGTTGTATGTGTGTGTATGTTTGTGAGTGTGGATGTGAGTGTTATATGTGTGTGTATGTTTGTGAGTGTGTATGTGAGTGTGTGTCAGTGTGGATGTGAGTGTTGTATGTGTGTGTATGTTTGTGAGTGTGTCTGTGAGTGTGTGTCAGTGTGGATGTGAGTGTTATATGTGTGTGTATGTTTGTGAGTGTGTATGTGAGTGTGTGTCAGTGTGGATGTGAGTGTTATATGTGTGTGTATGTTTGTGAGTGTGGATGTGAGTGTTATATGTGTGTGTATGTTTGTGAGTGTGTATGTGAGTGTGTGTCAGTGTGGATGTGAGTGTTATATGTGTGTGTGTGTTTGTGAGTGTGTATGTGAGTGTGTGTCAGTGTGGATGTGAGTGTTATATGTGTGTGTATGTTTGTGAGTGTGGATGTGAGTGTGTGTCAGTGTGGATGTGAGTGTTATATGTGTGTGTATGTTTGTGAGTGTGGATTTGAGTGTTATATGTGTGTGTATGTTTGTGAGTGTGTATGTGAGTGTGTGTCAGTGTGGATGTGAGTGTTATATGTGTGTGTATGTTTGTGAGTGTGTATGTGAGTGTGTGTCAGTGTGGATGTGAGTGTTATATGTGTGTGTATGTTTGTGAGTGTGGATGTGAGTGTGTGTCAGTGTGGATGTGAGTGTTATATGTGTGTGTATGTTTGTGAGTGTGGATGTGAGTGTGTGTCAGTGTGGATGTGAGTGTTATATGTGTGTGTATGTTTGTGAGTGTGGATGTGAGTGTGTGTCAGTGTGGATGTGAGTGTTGTATGTGTGTGTATGTTTGTGAGTGTGTATGTGGGTGTTATATGTGTGTGTATGTTTGTGAGTGTGGATGTGAGTGTTATATGTGTGTGTATGTTTGTGAGTGTGTATGTGAGTGTTATATGTGTGTGTATGTTTGTGAGTGTGGGTGTGAGTGTGTGTCAGTGTGGGTGTGTTATATGTGTGTGTATGTTTGTGAGTGTGTATGTGAGTGTGTGTCAGTGTGGATGTCAGTGTGTTATATGTTTGTATATGTTTGTGAGTGTGTATGTGAGGGTGTGTCAGTGTGGATGTCAGTGTGTTATATGTTTGTATATGTTTGTGAGTGTGTATGTGAGGGTGTGTCAGTGTGGATGTCAGTGTTATATGAGTGTGTATGTGAGTGTGTATATGTATATGTGCACGTAAGTGTACGAGTCTATGTGTATATATGCCTGCATGTATTACGTGGCTCAGGGCAAAGCTTCAGACAGTGTGGCCTGGTGTGGCCTGGTGTGGCCTGGTGTGGGCTGGTGTGGGCTGGTGTGGGCTGGTGTGGCCTGGTGTGGGCTGGTGTGGGCTGGTGTGGGCTGATGTGGCCTGATGTGGCCTGGTGTGGGCTGGTGTGGCCTGGTGTGGCCTGGTGTGGGCTGGTGTGGGCTGGTGTGGCCTGGTGTGGGCTGGTGTGGGCTGGTGTGGGCTGGTGTGGGCTGATGTGGCCTGGTGTGGGCTGGTGTGGGCTGGTGTGGCCTGGTGTGGCCTGCTGTGGCCTGGTGTGGGCTGGTGTGGGCTGGTGTGGGCTGGTGTGGCCTGGTGTGGCCTGGTGTGGGCTGGTGTGGGCTGGTGTGGCCTGGTGTGGGCTGGTGTGGGCTGGTGTGGGCTGGTGTGGGCTGGTGTGGGCTGGTGTGGCCTGGTGTGGGCTGGTGTGGGCTGGTGTGGCCTGGTGTGGCCTGGTGTGGGCTGGTGTGGGCTGGTGTGGCCTGGTGTGGGCTGGTGTGGGCTGGTGTGGGCTGGTGTGGGCTGATGTGGCCTGGTGTGGGCTGGTGTGGGCTGGTGTGGCCTGGTGTGGCCTGCTGTGGCCTGGTGTGGGCTGGTGTGGGCTGGTGTGGCCTGGTGTGGGCTGGTGTGGGCTGGTGTGGCCTGGTGTGGCCTGGTGTGGGCTGGTGTGGGCTGGTGTGGCCTGGTGTGGGCTGGTGTGGGCTGGTGTGGGCTGGTGTGGGCTGGTGTGGGCTGGTGTGGCCTGGTGTGGCCTGGTGTGGCCTGGTGTGGCCTGGTGTGGGCTGGTGTGGGCTGGTGTGGGATGGTGTGGTCTAGTGTGGCCTGGTGGTCAGTCGTGACATCCACCCCAGCCATTACCCAGTTTTATTTCTTACTGAGTCTTATTGAGGGTGACATTTCACTGTATAAGAAGGCCGTGCTGACCATGTGTCGCGACACGTGAAGTAATGAAGGGGCGGGTTGGGGTGGGGTAGAGGTGGGGGTGGGGGGGTGGCCCTATCACCCAAGATTTGAATCGAAAGATTTTCTGAGCCGCTGATCGGGATGGCCGACTGACTTACTGAAGCAGTACTCAGACTGAAACCATCGCTTCCATGCATGTCCTTCTGCAGTCCACCCCGAGGGCATAGGACGCTGATGACTATGTTTGGTACTGGGGAATTATTGCCATAAAGGTGGGGAGGTTTGGGGGTGTTTTGGCGTGGGGTCGGGGAGGAGATGGGGTGGGGTGGGGGTCGGTAACGTGATCTGGTTAGGGCCCTGTGTCATTGTGTTGGGCATAAAAATACCCAGCTGAAAAATATGATTTTATTTTAATTATTTAATTAAAATATTATCTAACGATTCCTAGCGCTATTTGAGTTTTGTCTTCAATGGATTGATAACGGTCTGTCCTATCTAATAACCTGGAAAATATGACCCTACTCATATATACACAAACCGAAAATCATACGTGTATCAACGTAATCTATTATTCACAGTTGCCATGAGTCTATTTCTATTCATCTTTAATATATTTCACCAGTATGTCAACAACAATACATGTGTGCAAATACATATAGGACGTCTACCACACCCCATAGAACCTCATTATTGTGAGCTGCTGACGGAACATTCAATATATAATTACAAGATCGATACTGACGAACTCAATAGTATCACACTGTGGGTAACCTGACTCCATTGATCTAATACGTATTTGAAGGTTGGAATTTGACTGTAAACTGTTCCACCTTAGGCCTACAGCTGGTAAAGTCGCTCGTCATTTTTCGCATCACGACAAATGGGTTGAACTCAATGCTTAGGACGAGAACACTATAGCGAAGTTGATGCTCCAGTCCACTTTTATGCACGCAAGGGCTAAACTGGACCAAGGAATTAACTTCCCGGGATGATGAGGGTTGAAAGGATGAACTTTGCCCCAGATCAGGTACCCGACCCCTGGATACGAACACAGGACCTATTGATCTGCGGTGGAGTGCGCTATACATCATTAACACCAGGCCGCCCTCGCATGCCCCCCATAACGGCCACATTGAAACTCTAGCCGCACCACGCCTGTCTGATGGCAATAAGTAATCTTAGGATATATATATTTATCACTAATGTCAGGGTGTGGATCACCTTAGGCTTTGTGGGCATGAAGGCTAAATTGGGCCAAAAAACGTCCCCGGGATAATGAAATGGGGTTGGACGAAATTTGACTCAGATGCATGATGGAGATACCAAATAACATTTATTTTGCAATTTATTATTACTTTGTAATTTCTACAATTCTCTTAATATTCCGAAGATAACGTCTATGGCCGAGCGATACAGAGCGCCAATTATATCATAATCTCGAAGTCATGGGCCGCCTCGACAGCACAGTGGGTTAGCGGGCTCGCAAAGAGCGCTCTGGCCACCTGGCAGCCTAAGGACATCGGCACGTGTATCGATGGTTCGCGCCCCACTGTGGCCATGTCTGTGTGGTCGCAGGATAAAGATCCTATGTCCTTCTTCGCAAAGAGTAGGGGGTTACCCCAGGGATATGGCTCCACTGTCCCTTCCTTCTCCCGTTGACGCGATATGACCAGAAGTGGTTGAAGCGTCCTGAATATACAACCAACCTGGTCAATATAGGTCAAGTAACACAGAATACCACGTCTGTGTGATTCATTAAACAAAAAAATACATATTGACAAGTTTAGGTGCAAGTTTAATATTTAGATCATTTGTATATGGATTGTATTGATTTGCAGTTTGTCTATATAACAAGGGCAATTTATATCCATATCCCGGCATTGTAAGTAAGACTAGATCATTTACAAACTTAAGATTTATATGTCTTGCATCCTGTTGCACATTAATATCACTAACGTCAACGGTTTTCCTACATCACGTTGGATCGATATGTCACTGAGGATGGCTGTATGCGAGAGAAATATGATCGTTATACCGCCTGGAGCCCGGTCAGCTGTCAGAGCGACATATGCCTGTGTCGTCCGCACAGTACATGGCACAGCCCCACTGTTGTGTTGCATGACAGGTGTCGCAAAAACAGGTATTGCATAAATATATGTGACATAAACAGTAGCAGGTGTTGCATAAATGTATGTTGCATAAACAGGTATGGCATAAAGAGGTGTGGCATAAACAAGTGTGGCATAAACAGGTGTGGCATAAACAGGTGTGGCATAAACAGGTGTGGCATAAACATGCATTGCAAACCTAGGTGTTGCATCAACCGGTGTGGTATAAATATGTTTTGCATAAACAGGTACTCATAAATAGGTGTGGTATAAATAGGTGTTGCATGACAGGTGTTGCATAAACATATGTTGCATAAACCGGTTTTTCATAACCAGGTGTTGCATAATCAGGTGTGGCATAAACAGTAGCAGGTGTTGCATAAACAGGCGTTGCATAAGCAGGTGTTGCATAAACAGGTGTTGCATAAACATGTGTGGCATAAACAGGTGTTGTATAATCAGGTGTGGCATAAACAGTAACAGGCGTTGCATAAACAGGCGTTGCATAAGCAGGTGTTACATAAACAGGCGTGAAATGAACAGGTGTGGTATAAATAGGTGTTGCATAAACAGGTGTGGCATAAACAGGCATGGTATCAACATGCGTTGTATAAGCAGGCGTTGCCCAATTAGCAGCGTTAGAATGGGGCCGTGATTGTCCTCGACGTCCTCGAGACTTGCACGTCACGCATGTCCCTGTGTTCATCAGCATGCATATTACATTTCCATCTTTCGAAAGAAATCATTGTTATAAACCGAATTCTTATTTTTCTATGTCTATCCAAATATAACACAACCACCATGTTAGAGCATTCTTTCCATCCGGTTGGTCGTGACGTCAGAATTGTACACGACCCTTTCTGTCGTCGTATATATAGTACGAAAGTACGGTTATAGAAATATAAAGGTAATTAATGGAGAATCGTAATTAGGCTTATGGTTGCTGACGTCATGAAGGATGTTAGAGTCAACGCCGTAAGCACCCCCCCTCCCCCCGCCTTTCTCCCTCCTCCATTTCCTCCGACTTAATTGAATAAAACGGTGAATACAACGGTGGAATTATTTCATGTGTGTCTGCTCATAATATTTCGCAATTTTCCGCAGCGGGTTTTCGTGTCGGCTCAGTATTACTGTCACGTATTCGGTGTGATCGGATCAATATGTCCTTCACCGTTAACGACTGGATACCTATTATCCACGCAACCCCTCTCCTGTCATCCACCGCATGTCCCCCCCCCCACCCCATTCCTCCCGCGGCATTCACCCTATGCCCCACTCCCCAGTCCCACCCTCTCATAAGCCTGTTCAATCCCCCGTCACATCCAGGCGCGCGGAAATACCCTCCACATCATACCACCCTCCCCTCCACATCATACCACCCTCCCCTCCACCCACCCAACCACCCACCCACCAAACCCTCCGCCCCACCCCCACACTTCCCTCCGCTCCCTTATCCCAACACAACCCACTCCCGCTAGCTGACGAGCCCGTCGGACATGTTCCCAGGGTGTGACACGCTATTAGCCATGTATCGAGTTACCACTCCCAATGTCCAGGCTAGATGACCATTAAAATGGTGTGCAGCCGTTCATCAAGTCGCCATCGATTACATCCGTTCTACAGGTGGTTGTCATCCCCACCCGGGGTCTGGCTATGGCGGCAGGAGCGCCGTTATTCAGCCTTTATTCACAGCCGTCCTCCCCTTCTCCCCTAACCTAATTACACTTCACGATGACCAATAACGTGTTCTTTCGCAACGGATTAATGATGGCTGAGGCCAATTCAAGCCAGATTTCGCACCCCAATAAAGATGTGTAAGATGCAAATTAGGAACCTCTTAGAAAGTGAAAAAGCGTGTTTGTCGATCGCGTGAGCGGTTTCTGCGTCATCCTAATTCAAGTCATTCCCCATCTTGCTTTGAAAGGCAAACACGGTAGCAGTGTCGTCATGTGTATCGCAGAGGCCGCATGTTCCCGCATATACTGTTGACATTTACATAGGGCGCTAGCCACATATTATATACACACTTAGGACATATACTATATATATATATATTATATATGTGACATCTTTAAGCATCTGCCATGGTGTCTGAATGGGTCATTTCTCGATTTTCTAAGCATGTTGAAATATTTCTTTCATCCGCTCGGGAAACGGGCCAAGTGTTACAATAATATCTCTTTGATCATTCTCTAATTTGTATAATTAAACAAATAAGTTCATTGTGAAAATTGCATTGCTATCATAGCTCACATTGTGTATGACATTATTTATTAATTGGATTTATTAATTAATTAATACATCCATTTAACATTTTATTGATTTTTATATTCCCATTTAAAATTTACCGTACATATATTTATAGCCAGTAGACTACAGGGCAGTATAAAAAACAATAATTCAATTATGTAAGTCTAAACTCTCAAAGTCTTTGTGAAAGCAGGATTCGTGATTCTTTCTGCATACAATGTCGGCGCTATTATTAGGATTCTGCGAATTTTGGCTTCCAAGCTAAAAACACCGGAAAACGCTTGGCTTGGCTTTGATGGGGCGTCTCATCTAGATTGACGACAGAAGCCAATGGAAGCCACCCCTTTGATAACACGAGGAGTCCCACAGAATCCACCGCTTGGGGGCGCCACTGACGAAACCTTGGGAGCCAACATGGGTAATATTGCACACGCAATATCTAAGGCTTTTCGTTTGAAATCCGTCATTTCCACCTGATGCAGAGGCGGTTTGCATGGTTACGCCCATTCACCAGAGACACCACGCCTATTTGTATAACCCCTGCGGCCGGTGGTACCTTTTGGTTTCTTTAATCATGGATGGAAGAGATGTATGCGAATGACAAAATATGTTCAGTGTGGCTCATGAACCGCTCCATATTATCTTACGACTAGATTACTAGTGGCACTAGTAGCACTCGTATATTGCCTAAGTTACGTGCTTGTGAATCTGTACACCAGTTATACTTCGGAAGAAAGCAAATTACTGCTACGGTTGGGCCCCAAAACACACTAGCAGAAGTGCGGGTGAAGCTTTGATTGTCGGAACTGTACATGCGTTGTCGAGACTACAGTAATGTTTTCCCTAGATTGCCCAAGATATCCATGTGAGAGAGAGAGCGCCTATTCAGCAAGTTAGGTAGGATAACACATGTGAGTGGTAAATGGCAGTTAGTCCAATTATTGCTACATTGTAATTCAAGTAGTCTCAGTGAAACGGCTTCTACATCTATGTTACCGTCCAACCAGTTTCGATACCATAAAGCGAATGGCTTTATATGGTAGGCCTTTCTGCCATGTGCTCTCTTTCGTAAATTTTTTCTCTGTATACGTTTGCTCTTGTATTTCTCCATAATAGTCCGCATTGGGTTGTGAACTGTTTACCAATCTGTATATAAGGAGGCGGCCCCATATTGTTACCAATGCCATTCGGAGCATCGTCCACAAATAAATAGATTTATATTAAATAAATTAATATTTATATATGTAGGTCTAATTTATAAAGTGATCATTCCAGCCAAAGTGGATCTGTCATATCACTTTCGAAATGCTGGGATGCAGCCGTATAGACGGCTGACAGCTAATGGTATATGAAAGTGCCATCTGTCGTAGAACGTCTTAATTGCTCATGTAATGTGATGTACATTGGCCTGGGGGAAGTGGCTCTCAGCGACACGTGTAACGTATGGATGTGAATTGTGTGGCAGGCGCCATTGCCTATTGCAATCCACCACCCCCCCCCCCACCCCCAACACCACCCCCCCCCCCATTTCGACACCCTCCAGCCCATTCCTCCCATTGCTACATTCTTCCAGCCCATTCCACCCCCTCCAACCCCCCCCCCACCCCCCCGCCCCTACCATCCGACTCGGTCCACCCTCCGCATTCTCGCCCGATGTCGTTAGCAAACTAATGAAAAGTCCACTCGACGCTGCCTACAATGGAGCGACACCTACCGACAGCCAGCCACAACAAGGATGACGAGAGTGAGGAACGGGAGAGCAATCAGCGACCGTTGAAAACAGCGCAATCTATATACTTGAATGGCCCAATGAGTTTTGCCCGAGTAAACAGGGTGTGCGAGCTCCCACGGGGCAGATCTTTGGTCCAGAAACAGATGATGACGGCTCAAGAGACCTAAAACATCGGTGCTTCCCTCATTGTGAAAGCTGTATAGCTGCGCGTTCACGACCCAGACAAATATGGCGGCTGAAAAAGCTAAAACGTTATTAACCGCGAACCAATGAGATTGAAACAAAAATCCCGCTTCTGCATGGCGACATCTTTTTATCGCCGTTTGATTGATGCTCATAATGCTTTGCGATTGCGTAAAGTGATTAAAGATTTTGGTTTCAGCGCCAAAGCCAAATGAAATGAGGAAGTTGCCGCTATTTATGTGGCAATGCTGCAGTTATTTATAGACTCTTGGCCAGTGGCCGTCTGTCTCCAAACCATGTCATGTCTAGCGGAAGTAGGTAACTTCCGGTAGGCCGCCGATGCAGGATGACTGGTGGTGGATTGTGTTTGAGGCTACCTGTGTGCACAAGAGCTTCAGATACATATGGAAGGGCCGGCCTGGTAGCTCAGTGGGTTAGAGCGCTCGCATTGAGCGCTCTGCCCGCCTGAGAGCCTAACGGCACGTAGATCGGTGGTTCGAGCCCCGCTGTGGCCATGTCTGTTTGGTCGCAGGATAAAGATCCCATGTCTTTCTTCGTAAAGAGTAGGGGTTTACCCCCGAGGACATGGCTTCACTCTCCATTCTTTCTCCCATTGACGCGACATGACCAGAAGTGGTTAAAGCGTCCCGAATATACAGCCAATCAGAAACATATGGGGCTTGAACCAGCTGCCTGTGTGTTGGTCTACAGTGGATGGCTACACCAAGGCCACGGCCGCTCCTTACCCAGACCTCGTGAATGTTACTTCTGAACTAGCCCAATGTAGCCTACATGTCTACAAAAACAGCCTGAAAAAAGGCATTTCAATTTCTTATAAAGGTATCAAAGCCAAGTAGGAGCCCGTAACACATTTATTGATATCTATATATGCTTGTTTACGATTTAAACCACTTTGTATGACTTGCATGTACTTGGATTATATATATCGAAATTGAAAAACAAATTTGTTCAGAACTAAGGGACCCGCCAAGCAACCGTTCTCGGGCAACATAAACATGACGATAAACCAACGGTAACAAACGTGCAATTGGATATTCCGTAGCGCGGTACATGAGTAATCTAATGCGCTATATAATCAGGTATTGTAAGGTCAGGTAATGGTGTGTCCATCTGGTCGAGTTCATTGAGTACAGGGCCGACAACAAAGGAGTTCAGCTGTCTTACTAATCGATTCAGTTTACGGACCGTGTTAGTAATCTCCGTTGTCTGTTGCCATGTTTATAGCGGCGGTGTCAGCACGCATTAACGACGCTATTATTCTATAAAATATCCTCAAGGTCGGCACTTTTCAACGAAAAACGATAAACCACAAAATATAAACTCTCAATTGATCATATATCCCACTGCATTAGTGCACCACTCTCTGTCTCTGTGTTCGATTCACTCCGCCTGTGGCTCTGTTTTATTAAGACGAAAATCACCAAATGATGCGGAATGGCAATCGTCAGGCTAAGTTCGTAGATGGGCCATGCAGGTCAAAGGTCAAGTTCACTGGAATTTTTCGAAATTCGCTTAACCATTGAAAGATAGGACCAAAACACGGGAAAATCGCTATAACGTTCGCAGTTTCCATTTAATCACGCTGCAAATTATTTCACGTAGTGGGCCCATTAGTACCTTTTATATCGTCTTTTGTGCAAATCATCCAAATAGTTTTCCCGCTAAAAATTCTCAAAGTTTAACATGGGACCCTACGGGAGCATTTTGACGGGAAAATGGCCTCCCCAATTTCTCCATTAAGGGGACATGTCAGGCAAACGACACCTTGCGTGAGACATGACATTAGTATTTGGGCGCAAAGTACTATATTGATCAAGGTCACGCTTCCAAGGTCAAGGTCACAACAAGGTCATGGTCACGAATCATGTTTTTCTTCGTAGCTCCGTTAATATTGGCTCTAGAGATCCGCGGTTTGTCTCAAAGTATTCTTCTGAGAGAGGCACAAAAGAAATATGGTCGCAGATTTCACCTCACATTTATAGTTTTCGAGGTTTTGGATGGTTAAATTTGACCCGAATAAAAATGGAGAAAAATCACTGTGCCTACATAAATGCCGATAGACTTTCTATGTGTTGTGGAATAGGTACCAATGTTACTGATATCATGTGTGCCAAATACCATTCAAATCAAACCAGCGCTTTGCACGCAAAGAAACAAAAATATTTAACATGGCCGATCCCATTATAAAGCTTCGATACCCAAATGACTCACGGCGCGCTGACATTTAGGCCTATACTCTGTCAGTATTGCGTGTACATAGTCGGCACTCGCTATATGTATTCCAGTTGCACTTATCCTCAGATTTTCGTCTCCCTGCTCAAGCTACGCTTGACGTTCCCGTATATATATAAATATATTCGTCGTTCGCATTCTCCCCCCATAGGGCAAATGCCATGCAAATTGCTACTGCTCAGTGCCGGGACCCAGCTCATGCCAAATAACACGCGGTATCAGGTGAAAGGAAAGAAAAATCACCCTTTTAAAATGGCACAATGAGCATTTTCCTGTATTTTAAATACGCAAGACTCGTTTTTTTGTGCTTTACTCGGGCAAATGACAGGTATCTTGCAAGAAATGACAAATGATTTGACCCTTTTTTCAAGACTCCTTACATTTGCTTCACGGTCTACCCCAGCGGTGTGAGCAAAATAACGGAACTGCCTCTGGCGAATGGGAGTCTCTTGGTGCACCAGGGATGCATTGCTAGGGCTGCTTGCAGGCCCTTGCGGTCGCATCATTATGGAGATGATTTCCGCTTGTGGTAACATTCAAGTTCGTTTCGGTCAGCACGTGGCCTTAACAAAACCATTCTGCGGGCGGGACATTTCCGAAATAATATGAAAATGTTTTTTTGCTCCAAGCGTCAATACCTCACGCTGAATCTGAGACGGCGTCTAGTATTTCGATCTTAAATGTTGTCGAGTAAAGATAACCTACTGACCTTTCGTATATATGGGTCAAGTATATACATCTTTATTAATGATGGGAATGGTATGTGGTTTAATATAACGGAAGATTACACGTTGTACCTTACATCGGCTCACCTTGCCTGCAGACGGAGCTCGTTCTCCACATCAAAATCAAATGAAATCGTTCGATACTGTACAAGTAGCACATTAACTGATAAACAGTGGTGTATTTGATGCCAAACTGCGAATATGTCTTCCATTAGATTCATTTTTAAGATTCGAATAAGAAGGATAATTCTGATGGCTAAATTTGACGTGGGGCAGAGGGACTATAGCGTATATGGAGCGCCCTCTACCGGGAGATCGCTTTCGTCTATGAGTCAATACAGGTTGGTTGGTTGGTTATTCAGGACGCATTAATCACTTTTGGTCATATCGCGTCAATGGGAGAAGGAAGGGAGAGTGGAGCCATGTCCCCGGTGTTAACCCTCTACTCTTTACGAAGAAAGACATGGGATCTTTGTCCTGCGACCACACAGACATGGCCACAGCAGGGCTCGAACCACCGACCCACGTGCCGTTAGGCTCTTACGTGACCAGGGCCCGTAAGTTCGAAATGGCCGGGGCCAAATATTTCGTCCTAGAATAGCACATTAGCGTGAAGCGGGGCGCCCCGCCTTTCGAACTTACGGGCCCAGAGCACTCAATGCGAGCGCTCTTGCCCATTGAGCTGTCGCGCCGGCCCCGAGTCAATCCAGATAATATACCGTACATCACCTACGTCTGGCGCTCAATCTAAAGCCAAGCGCCCCATAAGTCGGTATCACTCGGTGCGCTCCAACATTCATTGAGTCATCAAGGGACTCGTGAATGCATCACGTGGTCAGTCACTCCATGTTGCAGGAACATCGCCCTCGCTGACCCGCTGCAAAGTGGGGTAACGTATCTGTCAATCTGTCCATTAATTACAGCCTCACGGGGTCGGGAGGACCGGACATCAATAACATAGAGCAACAGACCCATAACTCCGCATCCATATTAATCCGACCACAGTTTATTTCATATTTCCATCTACAAAGCATATCAGTGATAAAATCTTTAATTAAAATCGATTCCTGTCCTCGGTGTAAAAACTAGTGTTGTCTAAGCGGTGTGATCGATTGGACGTACCAGGGATGGTCAAACCCACGTTGTTATCCGAATCGACTAGACCTTTCAATTTGACAGAGACTCACCCGAGCCTGAACATGTCATCGTGGACATCGGTCGGGCTGACGGACGTGGTAGGACATGAGGTGAAATGAATACAAAATAAGGTCGAAAAGAGCCAAACGTCTCTTGGGAATAAACTCATTCTCTTCGCTAGCAAAGATATGGGACTTCCCATGATAAACGCGAAGGTGGGGCTCGAACCACGCACTGGTCGCTTGGGCTGGCCTAGCAGAACACATTCGCCGAACTGGTAACCCAGTAGACCTGGCAATCCTAGGCGCATTATGCGCACTCCAGGTTCTGCGAATCTATCGAATCTATCGGGGCCATTCTCCGCCACACGGTCGATTAAACGTTACTGGGGACCGCTGAAGTCTCCGGCACGCCAACCAACTGCAACGATCGAATTTTATTTGGACCGCACTACTGTGATGGGTATCGAGCCTTAAATATACAACAAACAAAATGGCTGATCTCTGACGACCACTGACGGCACGTATGACCCAGTGAACGTGTCTGCTTACACAATAGACGTGAGTCGATGGCGGTGACATCTTCCGGCAGCTTCCCGAAATGTCAATGAGATCATTGCTTGGCAGGTGACGTAGCGCAGGGGTCGCGGCGTGCTTAACGACGTGGGCTTTAGCTTGAGGAAGTGGATTAGATGGTGCATTGAACGCTCATCGGGGTTGTATTTTCTCACCTGCAAAACAACTATTTAGGCAAATATAACATTTATTGCAGAGTGGATAGGCTGATGTTCTACGTACGCCACAATTGTGCACACCCATAGGTGAAACCAGTGAAGACGGCTCTTATCACCTCGCCCCCCCCCCCTTCTCCGGTATAATGATTATCATATGAATCACCGAGTGGTATGGTGCAATATCAGAAATCAGGAAATATCTGAAATGAGAAGGCAGAAAATGTCTAAAATCAGAAATCAGAAAATATTTGAAATAAAAAAATGTCTAAAATCAGAAATCAGATAATATTTGAAATAAAAAAATGTCTAAAATCAGAAATCAGAAAATATTTGAAATAAAAAATGCCTAAATTCAGAAAATATCTGAAAGCAGAAAATATCTGAAAGCAGAAAATATCTGAAAGCAGAAAATATCTGAAATCAGAAAATATCTGAAATCAGAAATTAACTGAATTCAGAAACTATCTGAAATCAGAATATATCTGAAACCAGAATATATCTGAGAATATATCTGAAATCAGAATATATCTGAAAATCAGAATATATCTGAAAATCAGAATATATCTGAAAATCAGAATTTATCTTAAATCAGAATATATCTTAAATCAGAATATATCTTAAATCAGAATATATCTGAAATCAGAATATATCTGAAATCAGAATATATCCTAAATCAGAATATATCTGAAATCACAATATATCTGAAGTCGGAATATATCTGAAATCAGAATATATCTGAAATCTGCAAATATCGGAAATCAGAACAAAACTGACAAGAAAATACATGAAATCAAAACAGAACTGGACTAAGAAATTAAATAATAGAAATCAATAGGAAATCAGAAAATAAATGATAGAAATCAAATAGGGAATCAGAAAATAAATGAAAGAAATAAAATAGGAAATCAGAAAACATCTGATATAAGAAAATATCGGAAATCAGAAAACATCTGAAATCAGATAATATTGAAATCAGAAAATATCTGAAATCAGAAAATATCTGAAATCAGAAAATATCTGAAATCAGAAAATATCTGAAATCAGAAAATATCTGAAATCAGAAAATATCTGAAATCAGAAAATATCTGAAATAAAAAAATCGGAAAAAAATATGATGGATCAGACTTTTGAAGCACAGCGCCCTACCGATTGAGGGGTCACTCTGGTGCACCTCGCAGTTGTTTACGTCTCTCACCGTTTATGCCTTTATAATGTGTATTGATTGCAAGGCGAGGAGTGACCTCATGTACTCTCCGATTCATTCTGCATGATGGTGACATGCCGCCATTGATCACGTGATGTCGCGATTATTTCTTCATTTCCGGACTTTCTGAGCAGCTCGCTGTATGTATGGAAAGTGAAATGCCTGCAAATCGGTCATTAATGCGTTCATGTCTTGGATATGCATGTATTATAGCCCAGGCTCCCCTGTCTATACCCCGCGGTCCCTAACTCTGATAACTGATAACTCTCTCGTTATATCTTGTACATTTTTCTCGATTAAGTGACGATAAACAGTTAGATAAGATAAAGCCTAATTTAACGTCGGTGTTAAAAGTCAACAAAAATTAGTACAATTGCTGCCGACAGGCAACGACAACTGATGTTAATGGTGATGAATTATCTACTATTACGACGAGTGACACACACGCACTACTGTCGCACCATTCACACTTGCGCTAAGCTACACATCAAGCATGCATTGCATTTGCAAGAGTTCTCACTTGCGCAAGTGAAAGAATATACCTGACGGTATCCTCTTTTAAAAGGTACGGTTCATAATGAGGTCACGAACAGTCATGGGCGTCTCTTTTCCGACATAAACCGTGCATATAGAAAGAAGGTGATGTTGGCACAAATTGGCGAGACACTGGATAGTGTAGGCGAGTGTATTCAGACGAGGCGTGAAGCGGAGATGTGAGAATAAGATAAGTTCCGGGTATTGAAATCCGCGTACTGATTTCCGGGTATTGAAATCCGTGTACTGATTTCCGGAGACGCTGCTGACCGGTCAAGCCGTTCGCACTGCGCTCAGTCGATCATTTCGCCTGAGACACCGTCCGGAGGTCACTCGAGTGCCAGGGTCGGCGCCAATGCCACCCCCTTTCCCCACCCATCACCCCCACACTTTGCGAGCCCCCTACGGCATCAAATGGATAATATTTTGGCATCCGCATGTGTTAAGCAATCGTTTGCAGCAAGTTTGCCCCTACATACCCCCTGGCTACGCGACATACGATATACATCGTGCCGGTGTCCATCATCTTGAAAGCATGATGAACATAAGCTGCTTCATTGCAGATAACAGATGGCGTTGAAGACACATGAGACACACCGCATATAGCTTGTATTGAGCGCAATGGGCTACATGGAGGGACGCCCTGACAGACACCGCTAACATGATCCGTCAACACACGTTTCACAGAGACCAGCAGTTCGACTATCTGTCAGGTGATATTACAATTTGAGACGAAGGTCCGTTTCACTGTCACGGTGTGAACGAGTTACGAGCTCGTTACCCCTTGACGAGTTATAGTAAGTTTACGAGCGGCGTACATTAGTGCCATACACCGAGCGTTTTAGCGTGAAACGATGATTTTTGGCACAGTGAATATTGTTGTTTGCAATGTATATGAGATTTAGCAATACTCTTCTCTTCATTGCAAAGCAATCTTTAAGTTTTGGGAGAAATGGTTTGGAGGTTCTAGTGAAATGACTGGCGTGCATAGATATTTGAGATTATTGCTCTCACCAACATTCCGAGACATCGCCGCCATGGTGACGGATATGGCCTTGACCTTCGACGGAGTGCAAACAATGGATTACGCGGAAACCAAATCTGAATCGATCGCGGGAATCTCTCCATGCACCCCCTCCCCCACTCCCATAGCCCCTCCTCCACTCCCCTATATCCCCACCTCCACACCCATACCCCCTCCTCCACTCCGCTCTATTGCCAGCTCCACACCCATAACCCTCCCCCACTCCGCCCATACCCCCTCCTCCACTCCCCTCTATCCCCACCTCCACACTCCAAACCCATACCCCCCCCCCACCCTCAGCCCGACAGCCCCAACCCCCTCCACTGTCCTATCTCCCCACCTCCACAGCCATACTCGATCAGACCTGCGATCAGACCTGCTTCCCTCTGAAGCACATACTGGGGGCCCGGCGCGACAGCTCAGTGGGCTACAGCGCTCGCATTGAGTGCTCTGGTCACCTGAGAGCCTAACGGCACGTGGGTCGGTGGTTCGAGCCCTGTTGTGGCCACGTCTGTGTGGTCGCAGGATAAAGATCCCATGTCTTTCTTCGTAAAGAGTAGGGGGTTACCCCCGGGGACATGGCTCCACTCTCCCTTCCTTCTCCCATTGACGCGATATGACCAAAAGTGGTTAAAGCGTCCTGAATAATCAACCAACTGAAGCACATACTGACAGCGTCTCAATACAGCCAGATCGGTCAAGGTTTTTTTCCCGTCCTATCCTGCCCTCCGATCATGCACGTCCCTCTAGTTCCTGATTGGTTGTTATGCAGATTGCTGCTCATTGCCGCCAGGAGATTCCAGGAAGGATCGCAGACATCAGCGCTCGGTTAGTACATGGGTATGGTCAGCCACTGGCTCCGCGTCGGGGTATCCTAATTAATCCGGAAACTATTCGCATAAATGTATGTGCGTGATTGCTGTTTTAGGTGGGATGCTTTAAACTCCATGGTAAAATCCTGTCCTGTGTGGACAGGGGTGGAGCCATGTCCCCGGGGGTAACCCCCTACTCTTTACGAAGAAGGACACGGGACGCTGTGGTCATATCCTGCGACCACACAGATATGACCACAGCGGGGCGCGAACCACGGATCCACGTGCCGTTAGGCTCTCAGGTGACCAGAGCACGCCGCGACAGTAGGAAGTGTCAGTGTGAAGAGGGAGTGACCCCCTACTCTGGGCGACGAACGATATGGCATCCTCATCATCCATTTGCACAGGTGATATTCGAACCCAGCACCGGCCGTTTTTCGTGGTCTAGCAGAGCACATCAAGCGTCTAGAATGAAGTAAAGACATACATGAAATGTAAGATACCACAATGGGCGATGTGTACAAAAACGGCAAATGTTGCTTAAAACCAAGCGATCATCATATTTTATTTTATTCATAACAAGTCACGACTCGATACTATATCAGGCCACTGTGTGTCCGTACACGACCCGACGCTCGCAAGTATTCATTAAGCGTCTAGACGAATCTCCCACAGACTGGCTTGTGGTCTGGTCTGTCTGTTAAGTTTGTATTTTATCACGCTTATCTGTGTTTTATGATACACGATTATTTGTTAATACGGGACACTCCATATTAGTCACCGCCCACGCCCGCCATTCCGCACTCGCCCCCTCCCTCGGCCCTCGATCGCTCGCCATGCCTCACACTCACCCACACTTCCCCCAGCCCACCCGCCCCTCCCCCTCGCCCTCGCGCCTCTCCCGCCCGACCTACCCCGCCCCCGCCCCCGCCCCCGCCTCACACCCGCCCCCCGCCCCACCCGCCCCCGCCCTCGCCGCTCTCCCGCCCCACCCGCCCCCGCCCTCGCCGCTCTCCCGCCCTCGCCCCTCTATCCCCATCTCCACACACTTACCTCCCTCAGCTCGACACCCCTTACGCTTCCCTCTATCCCCACCTACAGACCCATACGCCCCCCCCCCTCTGCCGGACACCCCCTCCCCTTCCCTCTATCCCCACCTCCACCTCCACACCCATACCCCCCCTCATCCCGCAAGTATTCATCAAGCGTTCTCCCGCCCGTACCCCCCGCGCCCCAGCCCACCCGCCCCCGCCCTCGCCCTCGCGCCTCTCCCGCCCGACCTACCCCGCCCCCGCCTCACACCCGCAACCCCCTCCCGAGCCCACCCGCCCACGCCCTCGCCGCTCTCTCGCCCGACCTACCCCACCCACGCCTCACACCCGCACCCCACCTCCCCAGGACGCCCGCCCCCGCCTTATTACGCGATCCCCAATTGAGGTCATGCCGAATGACCTTGACCCGAAGCTGTAGGTCACACCCGTCGCTTGGAAATATGCTCGTCAAACGTCCGTGTAGGCCGTTAGCATACGTAACGAACCGCCGTCTGGCGGTGACCTTGATTGCCCTTTCATTGACGCTGGGGTGGGTGTGGCTGTGGGGCATAGGCTGTGTGGGGTAGACAGGTTGCTATTGGTATAGATATTGGGGGTGATTGTCTGCCAGGGTAAGGGCAATTGCAACTGGGTCCGGTAACATGGGATATAGCGGTGGGACCGATGGGAGCGGGGAAGCAGGAGACAAGAGGGCCGGTGGGGTGGGGGGGGGGGGTTCAACGGAGCCCTGCCGCTCGCTGACAGCTGGGATTAGGTTGTGCCGTGTCAGGGTGTTGAGAGGGTGAGAGGGAGGGTGAGAGTCAGGGTGAGAGTCAGGGTGAGAGTGAGGGTGAGAGGGAGGGTGAGAGGGAGGGTGAGAGTGAGGGTGAGAGGGAGGGTGAGAGTCAGGGTGAGAGAGAGGGTGAGAGGGAGGGTGAGAGTCAGGGTGAGAGGGAGGGTGAGAGGGAGGGTGAGAGCGATGTGGAGGGAGAGGAAATATATCGATGAATGATCGGACGGAGTGGTTGATGAGGAGAGATGTGGGAGGGATGGAAGAGAGGGGAGGAGGTGAGTTGTGGGTGGCGGGCGGGGGTTGGCGGGGGTGGAGGCGGGAGGGGGGAGGGGGTTGGGGATGAGGTAATGCCCTCCTGGGAGTTCAAAAGGCCAGTTGTGTCAATGTTGACTCCCCGCAACAGTTGAGGTCTCTATTGGAAGGTCAAGGGGTCGAGGGCACGGATAACGGGGTGGGGTTGGGGGGGGGGGGGGGTCGGGGACGGAAATGGGGACGGGGAGCAGGGTACGGGGGAATGAGCAGACAGCGTGCAGGAGGACGAGGAGGGGGGGCGTGAAAATGGGCTGCTCGTAAAGCAGTGAAGGGAGGCTGCAGGGAAGCATGGGTGGACAGGGGTGGAGAACATGGGTGGACAGGGATGGAGGGCATGGGAGCACAGGGGTGGAGGGCATGGGTGGACAGGGGTGGAGGGCATGGGAGCACAGGGGTGGAGGGCATGGGTGGACAGGGGTGGAGGGCATGGGAGCACAGGTGTGGAGGGCATGGGTGGACAGGGGTGGAGGGCATGGGAGCACAGGGGTGCAGGGCATGGGTGGACAGGGGTGGAGGGCATGGGTGGACAGGGGTGGAGGGCATGGGAGCACAGGGGTGGAGGGCATGGGGGCACAGGGGGGGAGGGCATGGGTGGACAGGGGTGGAGGGCATGGGTGGACAGGGATGGAGGGCATGGGAGCACAGGGGTGCAGGGCATGGGTGGACAGGGGTGGAGGGCATGGGTGGACAGGGGTGGAGGGCATGGGAGCACAGGGGTGGAGGGCATGGGTGGACAGGGGTGGAGGGCATGGGTGAACAGGGGTGGAGGGCATGAGAGCACAGGGGTGGAGGGCATGGGTGGACAGGGGTGGAGGGCATGGGTGGACAGGGGTGGAGGGCATGAGTGGACAGGGGTGGAGGGCATGGGTGGACAGGGGTGGAGGGCATGAGAGCACAGGGGTGGAGGGCATGGGTGGACAGGGGTGGAGGGCATGGGTGGACAGAGGTGGAGGGCATGGGAGCACAGGGGTGGAGGGCATGGGTGGACAGGGGTGGAGGGCATGGGTGGACAGGGGTGGAGGGCATGGGTGGACAGGGGTGGAGGGCATGGGTGGACAGGGGTGGAGGGCATGGGTGGACAGGGGTGGAGGGCATGGGTGGACAGGGGTGGAGGGCATGGGAGCACATGGGTGGAGGGCATGGGTGGACAGGGATGGAGGGCATGGGTGGACAGGGGTGGAGGGCATGGGTGGACAGGGATGGAGGGCATGGGTGGACAGGGGTGGAGGGCATGGGTGGACAGGGGTGGAGGGCATGGGTGGACAGGGGTGGAGGGCATGGGAGCACAGGGGTGGAGGGCATGGGTGGACAGGGGTGGAGGGCATGGGTGGACAGGGATGGAGGGCATGGGTGGACAGGGGTGGAGGGCATGGGTGGACAGGGGTGGAGGGCATGGGTGGACAGGGGTGGAGGGCATGGGTGGACAGGGATGGAGGGCATGGGTGGACAGGGGTGGAGGGCATGGGTGGACAGGGGGGGAGGGCATGGGTGGACAGGGGTGGAGGGCATGGGTGGACAGGAGTGGAGGGCATGGGTGTAACATACACCCCTTGCGCCAAACGGTTGCTCGTCGTTATCGCCCCGTTGCAATATTGCTACCAAATGGCGCCCAAGATGAAAGCTGCAATCGCTTAACTACAACATGGCTCAGTAGAGCTTACCTTAACAGCCCCACTGTCCAGCGGCCACACCTCGAGGCACACGGCGGTAGTTAAACACGTGGCAACATGGATAACGAGGATGCGACCTATTCAGGACTATTCCTGTGTTTAGTGACACATCAGTGTGATATGTTCTGAAGAACAATAGACGTCCAATGGACGGGCCATATGTATCTCATAGGCGGTAAATCCGGCGCCGGGACTTATTGACTCCATATTTGGTTTGGATCCACCATTTTGGGGGTTATGGACACACGCCTCCCCCTCCCTCTAACCCCACCCCTTTTCACCCCCTCCGTCGTAATATTTGTTTGATTCCGCTATTGTTTTGTTATAGGCAAGGAAGGTGTGAAAAGAAAGGGATTGAGATTCACTTTGGATTGGTTGAGATCTCCGACGAAATACGATTGGGATCCACTATCGGGGTGGGGTAGTGAACTTTCCGTAAAAGTTCTTCTCTTCCAGGCTGCTCTCGCGGGGTCATAGGGTCGTACTCAACCGGCGTAAAGGGGGTGCTTGGTCACACGCTTTGCGTTCCGGTCAGAGGTTCGAGCCGCACCCGTGCGTGCTTCTAGGTATATCATGGATCAACAACGTTTATATCCCAATCTATGAGGATGAAAGTCCCCTTAACTAGCTTTAACTCCCGTAGGACCGCGCACTGCTCCCGTGGGACCGCGCACTGCTTCCGTGGGACCGCGCACTGCTCCAGTAGGACCGCGCACTTCTCCCGTGGGACCGCGCACTGCTCCCGTGGGTCCGCGCACTGTTCCCGTAGGACCGCGCACTGCTCCCGTGGGACCGCGCACTGCTCCCGTGGGACCGCGCACTGCGCCCGTGGGACCGCGCACTGCTCCCGTAGACCCGCGCACTGCTGCCGTAGGACCGCGCACTGCTCCCGTAGGCCCGCGCACTGCTCCCGTGGGATCGTGCACTGCTCCCGTGGGACCGCGCACTGCCCCCGTCGCTCTAGCCGATCCAGGGACGCCACTCAAAGAGGCATGACTCCTAACGGGCTATTAATTCGATTAATAACTTATATATAGATGGTAGCCCCATTGGGAGCCAAGTCCATATGACGCCATCTAGGACATCAAGTGCTCGTCAATCCTGCTGTATATGAATAATAACAGACCTCCATCGTAAAACATTTAAAGGCTCCAATTTTCGCGCGAAGTGACGTAGATGCAGGTTCTGCATTTTTTTAGAGGGTTTGATATTCAGGGTTTGTCTAGATATTCAGTTGTATAGACCTTTTTAACAAAGGATGCGAATAGAATGTGTTAGACGTCTTCAATTGAGTATATTTGGAAATGGTTATCCTGCGATGTTTTGTTACATCAAAAGGGTTGTTTATACCACAAGAAATGGTATGACAGCCCGTCTCATGATTGCAAATCTTTCTGATAGTGCTCCTGAACAAAGTTACGGGTAGTCTATTTTGATGGCCCAATATGTTGAGTTGTATATCTTAAAAGTTCGTTTGAACCCGGGAGCTGGACTTTAAAGGTACTATGACCGACTAAGGTACTCTTTTTCCTGCATTATGGAGGTGAACAGTTGTGAATTGACAAACAAAATTTCCTCTTGAATTTGTGTCACTTTGGACTTTTTGCTTTCCCAGTATCAACATTCCGTTTTGACGCCTTTGAAGGCTTGTCCCCTTTCACAATGTGCCACATTTCTTCCTAATGTGCACGAGGATAATCTAGATAAAGCAAACGATGCGCTCACTGCCCTTTTACTGATTATATGCTGCCAATGTCAGCCACTCTAACCCAGCTCATGTGTACTTGCTCGCGTATGTCCATACGCCTGTTTATGGGATTCGGCTCAGTAGGCCAAGTGATGTGTGCTCATGATTGCATTTATATATAGCTGCACATTCCGAGAAGGCCAATACTGATCAATATTCATATTGAGGAAGGCGGACCATAGCTTCAATAGGTCTAGGCAGCTCGCTCACGCACCGGATGTTTTAATGAAAATAAGCGATTGAAACAGTGTATCCGATAAAGCTTATAGTGCGATGAAATAGTTACAAGACCGGTCGGTCGAGTGTCTCAGCGTTAACACTCGACCGACCGATCAAAAAGTCGACTCGGTCTGCCACCAGAGGGAGCTCGTTCCTCACATCACCTCTGCCCCATGTAACCGCCAACCTCACGGGTGACTTCAACGGTGCTGGGTCATGATTGGTTTTAGAGGGTTGTTTCGGTTGAATTTTGTATTTTCGATGCACATTTTGAAAAATATAGACATCCCTTGTCGTACGATGACAAGGGAAGGGTTGAACGAAAAAATATTTCAAAATAACACGGGGTCAAAGTTCAAAGCGCTTCACGCCTTTGACCTCGGTCGAATTCGAAAACATAGTTCGAAAGTAACATGGCTTTTAATCAATCCAAATAGAATCAATTCGTCCGGTACCGTGCCAGTAGCACGGTAAATGCTGATCAGTGGAATCTTTGATGCCATAGGGAAAGGGTCTTTGCGTTGAACCAGGAATTGTACGGATTAGCGTTCCCCCAAAATTGCCAACAGCTAATCGTGAATCTCCAAGAATTCCTGGATGCCAATCGAGGATATCGAAAAAAGGTATTCCCCACCCCCTCTCTCAAATGGATTGAGGTTGAAATGTAGGATAAACTTAGGTTTGACGGTACTCCTGGAGTCTTTGGCGGAAGGTTACGACGATACATGTATATGACTTGGCTAGGAACACAACAGTAGGTCAGATGGTCGGCCGAAAGATTGGTAATGGCAATGGCACAATAACAACCACATAATGGCAATAACGGTGAGCGGGGACAAATACTGCAATATATATAACATAATATTGCAGGTATGATCACATAATAATAGGTCACACGTATATATATATATAATTATATAGGTCCCACCCCTTACGACACATCCACGCTATCAATGGCGTGGGTGCGGCAGGGGCGGATCCAGACTTTAGTGGGTGGGGTGGGGGGCCTTGAATTTCGGCATTACAGTGCATAGGCGGCGGAAGCAGGTGGGGGGAGGCTGGGCACTGGCCCTTCTTCAGCATCAGGTTGCTGCTCGTCGACAGGGATAAGCTTCTTTATTCTTGAGGGCATAACCTGTTGGTGGCGGGGGGGGGCTTCTGCGACTTGACCAGTGGGTGGGGGGCTATAGCCGCAGTAGCCACCCCCCCCCCCGCTGGATTCGCCACTGTGCGGGGTGCCTTTAGTTCCAATAGCTCCGGTAGATGGCGATGAATGATATACGTCGAGTCTGTCAAAGTATTGCAGACAACAGCAGCCACCGTGGCAGGGAAGTCAAGTCACTAGGAATATGTCTGAAGCACAATAGAGTCGCTTGCGAAGATGGACAATTGCTCTGCCACACGGATAATTAACGACCGGGTGAGACGCAGTGTTCCCTCGCCGTCCATGGACACGAACTGCTAACTAGAAGACTCAGTCGTCATCGCTATATAATGTCGTCTAGCCAAGGGCGCAGGAGGGAAGGGTCTGGTGGTTGGCTGGTTGTATATTCAGGACGCTTTAACCACTTTTGGTCATATCGCGTCAATGGAAGAAGGAAGGGATAGTGGAGCCATGTCCCCGGGGGTAACCCCCTACTCTTTGCGAAAAAGGACATTGAATTTTTATCCTGCGACCACATAGACAAGGCTACAGCGGGGCTCGAACCATCGATTCACGTGCCGTTAGGCTCTCAGGTGGCCAGATAACTCAAGGCGACCGCCCTAACCGACTGAGTTACCTGGCCGGGTCCGGTCTGGTGGAGGTCGGTGTCGGGTACGACATGCGATGGTTACCTGGTTACAGCCACCGGTGTCTCGTTCGGCTGGACAGTGGACATGCCAGGGGGAGGCTCAGCTGGAGAACGTAGAGACTAACGCAGAGCTGGACGCACAGTATAATGCAGAGCGAAACGCACAGTATAATGCAGAGTTGGAAGCACAGTTTGGTGTATAATGCATAGCTGGACGCCCAGCATAATGCAGAGCGAAACGCACAGTATAATGCAGAGTTGGAAGCACAGTTTGGTGTATAATGCATAGCTGGACGCCCAGCATAATGCAGAGCGAAACGCACAGTATAATGCAGAGTTGGAAGCACAGTATAGTGTATAATGCAGAGCTGGACGAACAGTATAATGTATAATGGAGAGTTAGACGCACAGTATAATGCATAATATAGTTAGACGCACAGTATAATGTATAATACAGTTAGACGCACACTATAATGTATAATGCAGAGTTGGACGTACAGTATAATTCATAATACAGCAAGACGCACAGTATGATGCATAATGCAGAGTTGGGTGCACAGTATAATGTAAAATGCAGAGTTGGAGGCACAATATAATGTACAATGCAGAGTTGGACGCAAAGTAGCAGACATAGATTAACGCAGATCTGAACGCGCAGTATTATACAGAGATTAACGCACAGCTGGACGCACAATATGACAATAGCGCGAGTTTGCGGGGCGTTAGGCAATTTTATTGGCCCGACATCAAGGTGTAGCAGCCCGCCAGATTTTATTATCGGGCGGAAAATGAAAATGAAGGGCTGTTAACTCGCGCTATTACTATTAGTACGGGTTGAATTGAAGGCGTTGAATTGTCTCTGCTTCTTTGGTTTAATTTCCGCATGCAACGACCAAAGTAAAGCATTTTGGGACTGACTGTCTGCAAATCGCAAGCCTTTCCACATATAGTTGGCCAGTCGCCTTTTAATACCATATATATCGTTGCCAAAGAACATCTAACTAAGGCAACTAAGCATGTAAGCGGGCCATTTAAAGCTATAATTACAATTATAATCCGTCCGCTCAATAGACAATCGTTGCCATAGTGACGTTGCGTAAAACAGTTAAACATGACGTCACCCAACAACCTACTATGGTTATTGATTTAAACGGCCCGCTCACCTGGTGGCACGAGCCGCGTTTCTAGCAATACAGTTCGATTTAGATATTTTGTAAGCAATCTTAAAGACTTGAAAGGAACAGCAGAACGGACAACAGTGACACCGTGCTTACTTGATCAGTTTATCAATTGTTATAACTTCACAGCAAATATTGACATTGATCTATAGGATTCTCAGGTGCGATAAGATATGGAAGGATCGCAAAGCAGCTTAGATGAAGAAGATCTTCGATCAATGGAGGATGAAGCAAAACCTCAATCAACGAAAAAGGCTACCGCCTATGGTCTGAAAAAGTTCAATGATTGGTTAACCAGACGTGGTAAAGTTTGCGATTTTAATTCTTTTGATGCAGAGTCGCTAAATGCACTAGAATCTAGATCTACTCCGAAAATTTTATGCAGAAGTGAAACCTAAATCTGGAAAGCAAGGTCAAGGAGGCAGATTTAAATGTAGATCTATAGTCGGCGCGTTTAATATCTGCCGCCTCGCTTTCGTAAATATTTTTGTCCGTGCACCATTTTCAGCCACGATTTATGCATTTATTTGCTCCATTACATGAGACCCGTGTGATTTTAACTTACTTGAAAGCGTATCTTGCTTAATAACAGCAGAACACGATAGTCTCCAGCATAAAGTATAGCAGACGAATGTGTGTTGACAGCCCCCTTTTTATGACGTCGTAAGGTGAAGGTCATATTACTGCGTTTTCATTGGTTAAAAGAAGTAAGCCTACGGAAGAGTCTAATATCAGGCACTAGAAAAGGGGACAGAGCATCAGGTGCCCATGCACAATTTCTAGACTAGCAGTAATTTTAGCGTCTCAAAGCAAAAGCAATTTAAAAAGGAATGAGTCTGTAGCTTCAATGTTCATATAATTTTATATGAGAAGAAACTATAAACGCATGTAAGCTTAATTCAAGTTACGGCTTGACATTGATACAACCTAACCCCTCTGCCCAAAATGCCAGCAATACTATCGCCCACAGACATGACAGATGACAAGGTTCACAGAGCGACGGCCATAGCGAAACTTGTCTGCTTCGTTTGCGTGACTCATAATGTTGGCATCATGTGAATTCTTTTGACAACAGGACTGTGAGTACGCCAAATTCTGTTGGGTCTTTGGTTTAAGTTGACAAATATAAACTGATTTTAGGCTTGTCAATGAAACATTTCGTGTCAAATTAGAAAACGAGGCGTGACCAGGGCGATTATTGGTGAGTACGGCATATACAATAGTCACGTTGAACCGAGACAAGAAACCATAGACAGAGCAACATATACATATATACCGCGATCGTTACATACGCAGACAGAACGAGGAACAGGAGAAATGGAATCGAAGATCTATATCAGACAAATTGATACTTCGTCGGTTGCCAGACGGGCCTCATAGCGCCAATACCGTGGTGAGCCGTCCGTCGCTCAGCCATATCACACGGCCTGTGGTGCCTCGGGCCGGAGCTGCAGCCCACAGCTTGGCTTACCAGACTGCCTTATGGCCGATACCAATACACACACACACACAGCCAGGCAGTCACATACAGCCTGCCAGGCCAGCCAGCCAGTCAGTCAGCTGAAATAGCTGAGTCACACATGTGGAGGGGTCCACCATCATGACCATCCCCCCTCCACCCCCCCCCCCCCACGCTACCAGCCTGATACCCTCGCCCATCATCTCCACCCCCCACCCGTTTCCAGCCGCCCCTGGTTTGGTGACTCCCCGCTACCACCGCCGCAGCCTCCTCCCGACGTCCCCGCCCCCCATTTACGCCTCCCTCTGTACCCGTGAGTCGTCGCGTGCCACCATCACGAGCCGCCTCTGCAGTGGCGGGCTGCAGCAGGTGGACGGGGCGGGAGCTGCACTGACTGGGGCGGGCATTCATGGCACAGAGCGAGCGAGAGACAGAGAGGGTAAGGCAAGAAGAGAGAGCCAGCCAGTGTGAGGGCAAAGGAGATAAAACCCAAACGCTGGCCACTCGTGCTTCCAAAAGGGTGTCGATGGCCATTCGTTGAGGCTACCAGGAAGTGGCTTGAACGCAGGGAACCAGCCTACATGGACACAGCTGTCTGCGGGTTGCAGCGAATCAAGGTGTGTAGAGGTAGGCATACCGCCATGTAATGCTGGTAATAATTATGGGGATGATGATGATGATGATGATGATGATGATGATGAAGATGATGAGGCCATCATACATCTCGATCAGTCATTGCTAACTGCCTGCAAGCCGTATTATCAGCTTTGTCACCATAATAATAATTGAAGACTCCACCACCACTGCCGACGCCAACCCCATCTATACTGCCCGTCAGTACCATCACCCCCCGCCCCACTCTCTACCTGGTGTTCTTGGTGTTCTTCCACCTTCAGAGGGCCTCTCTACCTGGTGCTCTTGGTGTTCTTCCACCTTCAGAGGGCCTCTCTACCTGGTGTTCTTGGTGTTCTTCCACCTTCAGAGGGCCTGACCTTCCCTCTGTGGGCGGCAGAGCCTTGTGGCCAGTCGGTCGGACCGTGTCGGTGTCGCTTGCACTGCAGGTCAGCCGTCACACGATACTACGGCTAGCAACATATCCACTCGTCCTACGAAAAGGGGAGCAAGGCGCGGAAGGAAAAGAAACTTGTACCGGGTATATAAGAAGCTGCAGCAGTGAGAGGGAGAGAGCGAGAGCGAGAGAGGGCCAGAGTGTTATCAGGGAGCTGCAGCAGAAAGAGAGAGAGAGAGGCCGAGTAGAGCGACAGGCGAGGGTCGTCGCCCACCGCCGCTGCCTTCACCCGTTCCCCGTGACAAGCACCCCCCGGTCGACCTTCGCGACCCACCCACTCCGGCAGCCAGCCTCCCAAAGACACCCCGAGGTTCGTGGGGGAGCTGCATGGGCGTGCCGTGCCGTGCCGCGACTGCTGATATCGTGCATCACGCCAGCGGCGAGCGAAATGCAAGGGAAGCGCAGCAATGGAACATGCCATAAAAGAACAGTTTAACAGATGATGTTCATACGGGATAATCCATCCAATTCCGGCATCACCAGGGAGATTGCAACCGCCCTTAATTAAATCCATACACCAGTGTATGTGTGCAACTTCACTTACTTATCGGGTGAGTCATACATACATACATTTGAGATATATTTATGCCATGTTTCATCGTTCCTCGACTTACGTAGCGTGTAGAATGTTAATCCACTCAGTCTCTTCGCGCATATCTAGAATGTTAACCCAGATAAGGTCTTAGGATTGAGGGTTCGGTCGTGATTTCGAGCGCTCACCTCGCTTGGTCGGCCGTACGTATGTACCCCCTCTGAATCACGAATCACCAATAATTAGGGAGAGCAATATCAGATCTCCAATATTAGGACGTTCTAAAGCTGGGCGCAAAACAAAAGGCCCTAATGATGACATCGCAAATATCGAGAGGGGCGGGGTGTATATCGATGTGTGGGGCATGTGGCTTGTCAGTCTGGCTTGTCAGTCTGGGCGGGTGAGTTGCCTTCGCCACTGTTAAAGGGAACCGCCAGCCTGGCCTCTAACGCTGCTTTACCGATTCATATAATACTCGATCGTATATCCTCCAAATTACAGAATTTTACGTTCTATCTGTAGCTCACCATAGCATTTAGAAGTGACCGCCAGGCACGATTTGGCCGCATACCCAGGGGGCAGCCCTTTTTGGAGGCGTGTCCGCGAGTGACCAATCCGGAGGCGATACTCTAATTTATTAAAACCGGAAATTGCGCCTATTGTGTGAGCAAAACAAGAGCGCATGATAATCGCTAGCATAAATAGCTGCGATTCTAACTCCAATCATGGCATTGTTGCGGATTCAATCGTCGCAAGACGTATATCAATTTTTTTGAACGGTACTTTTCCATGAAAGGCTAAGATCTTGCGCTACTGCACGGCTGGGAACTGCCGCTGTTCATCCAGAAATCGCGGCCCTGATCTCTCTCTCTCCGCGAGCTGTAACGTATGGCGGCGCCATATGAATAGTCACAATATGCGTCACTTGCTCCGGCAAAATGGCGCGCTGCTCGACATTGATGGGGGCGGGTTGCCTTAATTTTTTTCTCCTTACCAGTCGGCCGAAACAAAGCGTTAACACTCGCCAATTTAATTTTAAGATGTAAACTTTCGGTGCAGATCGCGATTAAATTAGGTTGGCCACCCGCTTTAAGCGTGTCGGACCGATCGTAAGTGGGGCGAGCGAGCGAACACGACATGGGGTCGTGGTGGCCAAGTGTGGCGCGTGATGGAAGCCCGGGGAGTGGAAGGCGGTCATTTGGAGGAGGCATGGTGTGTGTGTGTGTGTATGTGTGTGCGTCCCGTAGGGTGGCGTGGCTGTGTTAAGGGCAGGAAACCTCATGTACACATATAACTTTTTCTTTCCTTTTCATTAACAGAATGGAGATCGTGTTTCCGGAATCCTTATACGACGCGTCCAACGTTACATCCAGACTAAACTGGACGGATGATCCAGGCGGCGCCACTATCATGTCTGCCGCATCCGCCTCGTCTATTGCCCAGGCGGACATCAGTGGTCTGGGCGGCGAGGTGGGCCTCAGACCCCTGCCCGGGACGGACGGGCTGACCCTGCCGGCCGCCGACGTCCAGACCCTGTGGAAGGGGCTGGAAGGGTCGGCCCTGCTCGGAGTCTTTATGTCCAGCGTGCTGACCAACCTCACAGTGTTCATCATCTTCTACCAGAAGCCGGCGCTCCTGACGACGTCCAACAAGTTCGTACTGCACCTGGCCGTGCTCAACGTGCTGGTCACGGCCCTAGTCCTGCCCCAGGTCCTCGTGTCCGCCATGGCCGGGCGCTGGCTGCTCGGCGACGTCATGTGTCAGGTGGCCGGCGTCCTCACGTCCTTGCTCCTCATCGCTATCCTCCTCAACTTGCTGCTCATCACCCTGGATCGCTTCTACGCCATCTGGCGGCCGTTCCCGTACTCGACCACGGTGACGTCACGCAAGGCCATGGGGTGTCTAGGTGCCCTGTGGGCGGTGTCAACGGTGTGCGCCCTGCCGCCCGTCCTGGGTTGGGGACTCATCCACTACCGGCCCTCCCACCGGATGTGCACGGTGATGTGGGACGCGCCGCACCTGGTCGACCGTAGCTACGCCTTCGTTATCATCTGTTTCTGTTTCCTCTTGCCCTTCTCCGTCATGGTGGTCATCTATATCGCCATCTACGCCGCCGCGCGCAAGACGACGCACCGCGCCATCAAGCGACACAGCCTAACTTCGGACTCCGGAAATGACGTCACCGCCGTGCAGACGACTCTCGCCGCAGCCGGGCGCCGCCCCAGCTTAGTGTCCTTGACCCAGTTGCTTTTCCCGCGCAGGCGCAGTAGCATGGGCAGCCGCAGCATTTTCAGTCTATGCCGTGACGACTGGCTCGCTGCTAAGACCGGCCTCGTGGTGATGACGTCATACGCTATCACGTGGCTGCCGTACTTCCTGTTGGTCTCCACGGAGGCCGCCGGGGGCGGGGACCAGGTGCCGGTCTGGGTCAGCCCCTTAGTCCTCATCCTCGTGCTCTTCGGTCGCGTCCTCTCACCCATCGTCTACGTGTTTCGCAGCAGAGTGATCAAAGATCAGTTTTGCGATGGCAAGTATCTGAAGTCGCTGATCTGCCTTCTGGGCGGAAGGACGCTTCACCCGAACTCGACCAAAAGTGCCCTGGACTTTCCGTCCCTGTTGCCGCAGCACAGCCACATCGGCTTCACGCCGACCGAATCTCCCTTGGAGGACAACTCGGAGACCCCCCAAGAGGCAATCCGCAGCATTCTTCTCAAGTCTCGCTCGTTCTCGTTGCCTGGAAACGCCTCACACTCGGTTATCGGCACGCCCAAATCCACGGTCAAGGGTCAATTCAGCAGAACGCCTTCAAGCGTGACTTTCCACATCGGCTCTGATGTATAAACGTCAAGCGAAGTGAAGTTCATACGTTGACCATATCCACCATGTATTAACAGATATGGATCAGCTTGGGTTTCTCATCGTTGTAGATGGTTACTCAAACAAATGGAGAACAACCGTTCGTTAAGGCCTATTTGTACGCATCTCGTTAACTCGCCATAGTCATTTTTACTGTTATTACTATTATTATATGGTTTTGATAAGTTATATGGATATATATTGACGTAACATAGATCTACTTGATAATTTTAATGTTATTTTAATACTTCGTTTCGTTTGGATGGCATACAACTTGCCCTTTTGATGTTGTACAACCACGATGGGTGTTAAATTGAATTGGCGTTGGAGACATCCGGATAATTATGAACTTTGTTAAACTTGAATGATATTTGTTTGTTGTTGTCCGTGAAAGAATAAGTATTTTTCTGTTGCTAACTGTGGTAATAACCGAGGACTGCCCAGATGTGCGGCTCAAAGGTACACTTTTCTTTTTGTTCTGTGTGGTGTGTCGTTTGCTATACGAGGTTTCAATGTCATTGCCATGACAGTTGCCGAAAGAATGTGTTCCGTATATATTGCCATGTACAATACATCACACTAGAGTGTGTTCCGCATATATTGTCATGTACTATACATCACACTAGAGTGTGTTCCGCATATATTGTCATGTACTATACATCACACTAGAGTGTGTTCCGCATATATTGTCATGTACTATACATCACACTAGAGTGTGTTCCGCATATATTGTCATGTACTATACATCACCCTAGAGTGTGTTCCGCATATATTGTCATGTACTATACATCAAACTAGAGTGTGTTCCGCATATATTGTCATGTACTATACATCACACTAGGGTGTGTTCCGCATATATTGTCATGTACTATACATCACACGAGAGTGTGTTCCGCATATATTGTCAAGTACTATACATCACACTAGAGTGTGATCCGCATATATTGTCATGTATTATACATCACACTAGAGTGTGTTCCGCATATATTGTCATGCACTATACATCACACGAGAGTGTGTTCCGCATATATTGTCATGCACTATACATCACACGAGAGTGTGTTCCGCATATATTGTCATGTACTATACATCATACTAGAGTGTGTCTAATAATGCGTAGGTGGATAACATAATTAGTTCTCGTGCTGTGCATAGCAAGTGTTTCCTCTGGTAGGACCAAGAACACGACAAAAAAGTGATATTATCGAATGTAACTGGTTTACATTTGTCGGTATATTTATTTAGTTCTATGATCTCAGCTGCCGCGCGTTCTAACCAAACGGCCCATTTTGTTTTACCTCGTAATGTATTGTTACACGCCGCTGCCCATTTGATAATATACATGTACATGCCTATATCGTGGACAAGACCTGTGTTTGCGGCTCAGAAGATACCTCAGAAGAAGACTCAGTCAACCACGTGACAACGGCGAGGTAGGCATTCCACAAAGCGGTGAATATGGTATCTGCAGGTCTCTAGGACACTGGGAACACGGAGAATGAGTCGTTAAGTTCATGAATGTATTGTACACAAATGAAGTTTATTTTGATGTGGCCCGGATGGCTATCAAGTTTGACATTATATCGATGCGAGTCCCGTGACTGAAGTGACTGTCGCACTGACGACTGTCAACAGCAGAGGTAGATACTTTATCATATATAGATTTTTATCATGGGGGAGTTATAAAAACCTATGGTTTCACTGGTAACAATCGATTTGCGAGTGGGGCGGGGCAGCAGTCATTGGTGCCTGGCGTGGAGTATGTATATGCTATATCATCGCATGTTGCGCAAGTCCGAAGGGGTTCCTCTCCCGTTAACATGAAACGGGGGACTATCTGACATCCTACATGATTCACAATGGTGTCAACGCCCCACATATATTCATTGGTATAGGCAAGTAACCGCGGTGTCGACCCAACAATTAGAATTATGCCCTCCCCCACCCGCCCCCCCGTGGCGCTTAAAGAAGGATAGTCTATGTCGGGGTATTGGGGTAAATAACATTGATTGACGAGTAATAATACCCACCCCCTAACCTCCCACCCCCTCCTGCTCTGCACCCTAGTATCGATTCGTCATTGTTCAAATTGACCTGCAAACATACAAACCTACAGAGTCCTTCGTACCTGTTACAGTTGCAGCGCGTGCATGAAGATTTGTTGGAACCCTTGAAAGTCCCCAACTCTGATTCACTTGATATCAAGCATAGCTTTAAGTGTCGGCATACGTACGAATAATTGATACAACTGCAGAGTACTGGAGTTGAGGGTATTACTGTGTGCTAAGCCGTGTTTTTTTTTCAATATTGTGCAGTGCGCGATATTGTCTGAAACTAATTCGTGTGTTTTTTTCGTTCTAACATCGTTAATATTGTTCGAAAGGAACTTCTACGGTACATTGTCGTATTCCAACCTTTCTATGGTTACAGTGATATCGGATTTGCTGGGTTTAGTTTCGTAATCAAAGTTTAACTGTAGATGTGAATATAGCGGCGTCGTTTTGTTCTGAGAGAAATATATTTGTACAATCACATGTTGTTTCCTAACGAAAAAGGGGTTTGTGATATCCTTTTGATACACGGAATAAACTGACCTGGTGCAAAACATAGTTCTCCTGTCTAATTTCTGTATGCATGTGTGCAAACAAAAAACATATAAGCTTACCTGTGTCGGCATAAAATCATAAAATAAAATAAAATAACTTTGGACATCCCACTTCTGCACCATATATCTCCATAATGTATGTGCACATTTCCGTGATAATCTTAATATATTTCGCACAATCGTTTCGCCGACCTCCAATAATTCCTACAGCGAACTTCCTCTGTTGCACGGTAGATCTAACCTGTATGTCCTAAATAATTAAGCCTTTCCGCGTGCCGAAAGCAATCATTAAGACAGCCGGGGCGGATCTAGCAATTTGGAAAACAGGGAGTGGGGGAGGGGGGGGGGGGAGGATTTAGGATTTAACATTCCCTTAAAGAAACCCTCTCCTTAAAAACAGTGTATGCCAACCCCACTCTAACCCTTGGACCCGCCCCTTGCAAGGATGCGACGCGCAGCCTTGTCATCAGCTGCGCGAATACTTAGTCTGGTAAAACGTTGACACACCTGCACGTATTGAGCATCGTCATAATGTACCCAAATCACCATGTGCTCTGCGAAAAAAGATTTTCAAAATTTCGCATTAAAGTTTTCCTTATTTAGCTCACATTGCAATAATATATCCTCAAATACCCCTACCACACCCCACCTCAATTGGATAAAATCCCGGAAGGGGGGAAGCGGATGAGAGGGTGGTGGCGTTGTCCAGGTACACGTTGTCTGCTCCTGACTGACAGTTCCGTTTCATTTCAGTGAATTGCATGGGGGACCGTTATGACTTTGAGACGCCTCTGCAGATATTACATCATAATGCGATCATATGGGACCCGCAAAGTGCCAGACAAGAGAATGGTTTTGGAAATAGAAAAGCTTCACGATTCATATTCCGTTTTAAGAATTTATTCTGATCGATTACCCGTATACAGCCGATATCAAACTTGCAGGTATCAAACGCGCCCTCTGTGTCTCCCACAAGACAAATCTCCCCCAATGTTGCTACATATTGCTATACAGATGCAAAACAATTATGAGCACATAAGCAACCAGACACCCCTCCAGTACATCAACAAAAATGGACTCGTCCACGTTGACGCCCCTAACAACCCGGTGTTTATTGAAGTCAAACAATCAGAGGCCGGCCGTATGGGTAGACAGCAAGCAGTTCTACCCAGTCGGTCATGTGGACGACAGATGCCTCCGAGGTTACCTCCTCCCCACCGCCTCCGTTATAATACGTGTTCCAATTTCAGTTTTAGTCACCACGCAAGGAATTATTAAATTGATAAAGTATAGTTTCGTTTGTACCGTACAACTCTTATTATTATGAACTCCCATTATAAACTAACGTATAATTGTTTGATTAAAAGATAACTGAATATTTATAGGCATATGGATTACCGCTGTTCCTCTTTTTTTTCTGAATACCATTTGTAAATGTTATCATACTTTCGATATCCCTAGCTTTCTATTAAATAGAAAGCTGCATTACAAATGGGAATCCCGGTGGCTCTCAGGAAAGCGACCATGCGGAGTGTTCATAAATCTTGTTGAGTCCTCAAACCAATTATGCACCTTGAAATGTGTTTATTTTAATTATGTTTGCTGAATGTTTGCGATTTTAATTATGTTTGCTGAATGTTTGCGATTCCGAATATAGCCCAACCATATACTTAGTACCAAGATATTCAAATATGAAACTTATGAATGTTATTGTTATAATTCATGAGCATGGCGGATGTCCCCTCACCTTCCCTGGATAAACGACAAGAGCAATCAGCTCAACTGAAACTGTAGTACGTGGTAACTCAGGCTGACTGAAAATGATATGTCAATTTTAGGCCAACACATGAATTATGACTGGTCTTAAGAAACTTTCAATTTCGCTTTTGCATAAACGTGCGAGATTGACCAGGTATTGTCCGCCTATCCAGTTTTACCAACTATAAGGTGTTCAGACAATATATATTCGGATAATGTATTTGGCATACGTACATGCCGATATGCTTCGCCTTCATGCAGGGCGATATGCTCCGCGTTCATGCAGGGCGATATGCTCCGCCTTCATGCAGGGCGATATGCTCCGCCTTCATGCCGGGCGATATGCTCCGCCTTCATGCAGGGCGATATGCTCCGCCTTCATGCCGGGCGATATGCTCCGCGTTCATGCAGGGCGATATGCTCCGCCTTCATGCAGGGCGATATGCTCCGCGTTCATGCAGGGCGATATGCTCCGCCTTCATGCAGGGCGATATGCTCCGCGTTCATGCAGGGCGATATGCTCCGCCTTCATGCAGGGCGATATGCTCCGCCTTCATGCAGGGCGATATGCTCCGCCTTCATGCAGGGCGATATGCTCCGCGTTCATGCAGGGCGATATGCTCCGCCTTCATGCAGGGCGATATGCTCCGCCTTCATGCCGGGCGATATGCTCCGCCTTCATGCCGGGCGATATGCTCCGCCTTCATGCCGGGCGATATGCTCCGCGTTCATGCAGGGCGATATGCTCCGCCTTCATGCAGGGCGATATGCTCCGCCTTCATGCAGGGCGATATGCTCCGCCTTCATGCCGGGCGATATGCTCCGCCTTCATGCTGGGCGATATGCTCCGCCTTCATGTCCGGCGATATGCTCCGCCTTCATGCAGGGCGATATGCTTCGCCTTCATGCCGGGCGATATGCTCCGCCTTCATGTCCGGCGATATGCTCCGCCTTCATGCAGGGCGATATGATCCGCCTTCATGCAGGGCGATATGCTCCGCCTTCATGCAGGGCGATATGCTCCGCCTTCATGCAGGGCGATATGATCCGCCTTCATGCAGGGCGATATGCTCCGCCTTCATGCAGGGCGATATGCTCCGCCTTTATGTCGGGCGATATGCTTCGCCTTCATGCAGGGCGATATGCTCCGCCTTCATGCAGGGCGATATGCTTCGCCTTCATGCAGGGCGATATCCTCCGCCTTCATGCAGGGCGATATGCTCCGCCTTCATGCAGGGCGATATGCTCCGCCTTCATGCAGGGCGATATGCTCCGCCTTCATGCAGGGCGATATGCTCCGCCTTCATGCAGGGCGATATGCTTCGCCTTCATGCAGGGCGATATCCTCCGCCTTCATGCAGGGCGATATGCTCCGCCTTCATGCAGGGCGATATGCTCCGCCTTCATGCAGGGCGATATGCTCCGCCTTCATGCCGGGCGATATGCTCCGCCTTCATGCAGGGCGATATGCTCCGCCTTCATGCAGGGCGATATGCTCCGCCTTCATGCAGGGCGATATGCTCCGCCTTCATGCAGGGCGATATGCTCCGCCTTCATGCAGGGCGATATGCTCCGCCTTCATGCAGGGCGATATGCTCCGCCTTCATGCAGGGCGATATGCTCCGCCTTCATGCAGGGCGATATGCTCCGCCTTCATGCAGCGCGATATGCTCCGCCTTCATGCAGGGCGATATGCTTCGCCTTCATGCAGGGCGATATGCTCCGCCTTCATGCAGGGCGACATGCTCCGCCTTCATGCAGGGCGATATGCTCCGCCTTTATGCCGGGCGATATGCTCCGCCTTCATGCCGGGCGATATGCTCCGCCTTCATGCAGGGCGATATGCTCCGCCTTCATGCAGGGCGATATGCTCCGCCTTCATGCAGGGCGATATGCTCCGCCTTTATGCCGGGCGATATGCTCCGCCTTCATGCAGGGCAATATGCTCCGCCTTCATGCAGGGCGATATGCTCCGCCTTCATGCAGGGCGATATGCTCCGCCTTCATGCAGGGCGATATGTTCCGCCTTCATGCAGGGCGATATGCTCCGCCTTCATGCAGGGCGATATGCTCCGCCTTCATGTCGGGCGATATGCTCCGCCTTCATGCAGGGCGATATGCTCCGCCTTCATGCAGGGCGATATTCTCCGCCTTCATGCAGGGCGATATGCTCCGCCTTCATGCAGGGCGATATGCTCCGCCTTCATGCAGGGCGACATGCTCCGCCTTCTTGCAGGGCGATATGCTCCGCCTTCATGCAGGGCGATATGCTCCGCCTTCATGCAGGGCGATATGCTCCGCCTTCATGCAGGGCGATATGCTCCGCCTTCATGCGGGGCGATATGCTCCGCCTTCATGCAGGGCGATATGCTCCGCCTTCATGCAGGGCAATATGCTCCGCCTTCATGCAGAGCGATATGCTCCGCCTTCATGCAGGGCGATATGCTCCGCCTTCATGCAGGGCGATATGCTTCACCTTCATGCAGGGCGATATGCTCCGCCTTCATGCAGGGCGATATGCTCCGCCTTCATGCAGGGCGATATGCTTCGCCTTCATGCAGGGCGATATGCTCCGCCTTCATGCAGGGCGATATGCTTCGCCTTCATGCCGGGCGATATGCTCCGCCTTCATGCAGGGCGATATGCTCCGCCTTCATGCAGGGCGATATGCTCCGCCTTCATGCAGGGCGATATGCTCCGCCTTCATGCAGGGCGATATGCTCCGCCTTCATGCAGGGCAATATGCTCCGCCTTCATGCAGGGCGATATGCTCCGCCTTCATGCAGGGCGATATGCTCCGCCTTCATGCAGGGCGATATGCTTCGCCTTCATGCAGGGCGATATGCTCCGCCTTCATGCAGGGCGATATGCTCCGCCTTCATGCAGGGCGATATGATCCGCCTTCATGCAGGGCGATATGCTTCGCCTTCATGCAGGGCGATATGCTCCGCCTTCATGCAGGGCGATATGCTCCGCCTTCATGCAGGGCGATATGCTCCGCCTTCATGCAGGGCGATATGCTCCGCCTTCATGCAGGGCAATATGCTCCGCCTTCATGCAGGGCGATATGCTCCGCCTTTATGCAGGGCGATATGCTCCGCCTTCATGCAGGGCAATATGCTCCGCCTTCATGCAGGGCGATATGCTCCGCCTTCATGCAGGGCAATATGCTCCGCCTTCATGCAGGGCGATATGCTCCGCCTTCATGCAGGGCGATATGCTCCGCCTTCATGCAGGGCGATATGCTCCGCCTTCATGCAGGGCGATATGCTCCGCCTTCATGCAGGGCGATATGCTCCGCCTTCATGCAGGGCGATATGCTCCGCCTTCATGCAGGGCGATATGCTCCGCCTTCATGCAGGGCGATATGCTCCGCCTTCATGCAGGGCGATATGCTTCACCTTCATGCAGGGCGATATGCTCCGCCTTCATGCAGGGCGATATGCTCCGCCTTCATGCAGGGCGATATGCTTCGCCTTCATGCAGGGCGATATGCTCCGCCTTCATGCAGGGCGATATGCTTCGCCTTCATGCCGGGCGATATGCTTCGCCTTTATGCAGAGCGATATGCTCCGCCTTCATGCAGGGCGATATGCTCCGCCTTCATGCAGGGCGATATGCTCCGCCTTCATGCAGAGCGATATACTCCGCCTTCATGCCGGGCGATATGCTCCGCCTTCATGCCGGGCGATATGCTCCGCCTTCATGCAGGGCGATATGCTTCGCCTTTATGCAGAGCGATATGCTCCGCCTTCATGCAGGGCGATATGCTCCGCCTTCATGCAGGGCGATATGCTCGGCCTTCATGCAGGGCGATATGCTCCGCCTTCATGCAGAGCGATATGCTCCGCCTTCATGCAGGGCGATATGCTCCGCCTTCATGCAGGGCGATATGCTCCGCCTTCATGCAGGGCGATATGCTCCGCCTTCATGCAGAGCGATATGCTCCGCCTTCATGCAGAGCGATATACTCCGCCTTCATGCCGGGCGATATGCTCCGCCTTCATGCAGGGCGATATGCTCCGCCTTCATGCAGGGCGATATGCTCCGCCTTCATGCAGAGCGATATACTCCGCCTTCATGCCGGGCGATATGCTCCGCCTTCATGCCGGGCGATATGCTCCGTCTTCATGCAGGGCGATATGCTTCGCCTTTATGCAGAGCGATATGCTCGGCCTTCATGCAGGGCGATATGCTCCGCCTTTATGCCGGGCGATATGCTCCGCCTTCATGCCGGGCGACATGCTCCGCCTTCATGCCGGGCGATATGCTCCGCCTTCATGCAGGGCGATATGCTCCGCCTTCATGCAGGGCGATATGCTTCGCCTTCATGCAGGGCGATATGCTCCGCCTTCATGCCGGGCGATATGCTCCGCCTTTATGCAGGGCGATATGCTCCGCTATCATGCAGGGCAATATGCTCCGCCTTCATGCAGGGCGACATGCTCCGCCTTCATGCCGGGCGATATGCTCCGCCTTCATGCCGGGCGATATGCTCCGCCTTCATGCAGGGCGATATGCTCCGCCTTCATGCAGGGCGATATGCTCCGCCTTCATGCCGGGCGATATGCTCCGCCTTCATGCCGGGCGATATGCTCCGCCTTCATGCAGGGCGATATGCTCCGCCTTCATGCCGGGCGATATGCTCCGCCTTCATGCAGGGCGATATGCTCCGCCTTCATGCCGGGCGATATGCTCCGCCTTCATGCAGGGCGATATGCTCCGCCTTCATGCAGGGCGATATGCTCCGGCTACGTACATGGTGATGTATTTCACTTATGTACATGGCAATTGGTTACGCCAACCCATAATAGGGTCACGTGGTCTCCAGGTTTATTGGCGATGCGTTCCGCCAATTACTGGTGAAGTGTTCCGCCAGTTAGTGGTGAAGTGTTTCGCTACTTTCATTTAATTAATTTGACAATTTGTATGTCATGTAGTGTCTTTCTCACTCGGCAATAAATTTGCCCTTTCCGATTCCATACACTGTGTTCTGTTTTTTTGCCAGGGAACAAGCTGGGGCGAGGAAGCTTATCATTATGAATTCGTAGCGAGTTACATATATGTACGATTCATTTTAAGTTGGTTAATGGTGCATTTGGGCCGATTAATTCGATAATAAGAATTTTTCCGGTCAGGAACCAACATTGTTTCGACGGACTGTCGACGGCTTAATGCAGTGAAGTACATCGTTCCTAGTTATAGAGCACACCAACATACCATGGCCCCATCGGCAGGGGCGGCTTAATGCAGTGAAGTACAGCGTCCATTGTTATAGGGCACACCGATATACCATGGCCCCATCGGCAGAGGCGGCTTAATGCAGTGAAGTACAGCGTCCATTGTTATAGGGCACACCAACATACCATGGCCCCATCGGCAGAGGCGGCTTAATGCAGGGAAGTGCAGCGTCCATTGTTATAGGGCACACCGATATACCATGGCCCCATCGGCAGAGGCGGCTTAATGCAGTGAAGTACAGCGTCCATTGTTATAGGGCACACCGATATACCATGGCCCCATCGGCAGGGGCGGCTTAATGCAGTGAAGTGCAGCGTCCATTGTTATAGGGCACACCGATATACCATGGCCCTGTAGTATCGGCCAAAAGTGGGGTCAATTGGGGGGACCATGAGCGCCCTCTAACTTGTAGATGCGGCCCCTGGCGGATGTTGCTGGAAGCGGACGCACCCCCTGGCGAGCGGGACTGCAGGCCGGCAGATCGGCACAAGACGGCAAGCAGCACGGCGGGACCTTTAAGTTCTGTTGTGTCAGCCGGCAGCCATCTCACCAATTCCCAATACGATTGGAACTGTATAACCAGTGAGTAAAACCTCAGAATACCATTTATACAACATTGGTGTCAGAAGTCCATGGATGAACGCCTATTTTTGGGGTTTTATCACATGGTTATTTTTGACTTTGACAATCTTTGTTCGGGTGTTGACACTGACCAAGCCTGAAATTTTTTTGCCGGCATTGGTCACATGATGTGTTAGCTTGGGTAGACATTTTAGTAGCCTGGCGGGTTATTGACTTGTGTAGTATCGGAAGTTTCTGATTCTCACTCGTTCTTTTCCTGGTCAGATTACTATTTGTTTGTTTTGATAGTTTGTTTATCTTGACAACCAACTTTTGTGCATCATTGATTCTGTTTGCCCTGCTGAACATTTCGTTCTAGGCCTACCTGACACTTATCTGAATATTTTGGCTTGTTTGTTGGTGGACAATGTCTCCTTTTCCATACCACAAACTACTAAATATTACAAAGATGGTTTTCTTTTCTCTTTGTATATTTACCTTATAAAATATTTTTATAATCAATATGGCTTGCAACTTTAAAAGAATTACAAATTTTAAAGGGAATTGGTCTAAATCGTGCTACTGCTATCTTCTCTTTGCGAGATGATAAAGAGGCTAGTCTCACTCTGCAAGATTTGTTAACTGAAAGTAATATCCCTGCCACAATTTTACAGCCATTAGTTGATCAAAAGTTGATTGAATGTAAGTCACTTTCTCCATCTCATGGATATGAGACTGCTGTAAATTCACATCCTGATGTGCAGTGGCAAACCTTCAAAAGCCTATTAAATCCGTTTGATAATTTGAGTATTGAATTGAAAGACAAAAAACAAAAGCTGGAAAATTTGCAACAACAGATAAAGACTGAAAAAGGTGAAAACGAAGAGTTGCTGAAGAACAATTGAAGAATATAAGTAGATGCTCAAAAGCAAATAAATAAACTACGTGATCAATGGTCCCAGGATAGAGATAACTTAATCAAAAGCAATGATGCAATTAAATCTAAATTCGAGAGACAATCAGCTGAGATGAACAGAATGATTCATAAATTACAAGACGAATTAAAAGACACCAGACACTCAGAAGTTTCCCCCCATTTGGAACATCAGTCTCAGAACATTGTACCTGAAAAGAAACTCTCTGAATCCCTGTGGAACCAATCCACTCGTAGGGAGAGAGTTGATGGGTCGCCTCCTTCAAAGATGGCCACGTTTGATGGAAGGGAGGATTGGAAACCATTTGAGGTACAATTCAAAAGAATGGTTCAAAGATATGCTTGGGACAATATGACCCAATTAGATAAATGAGTGGAGTCACTCCGGGATAGAGCTTTAAAGTTTTTCTGTTCTCAATCGCAACTGATACAAAATGATATTCATCTTCTATTTGCAAAATTGGCCACCAGATTTAGCAAGAAAAATCCCCCTTCCTCTCTCCGTCGGCAACTGCAATATCTAAAACAAACTTTAGAAGAATCCCTTGATGAATTTGCAGATAGAATACTAGAACTGGCAACTGATGGGTTTTCAAATACTCCTGGAGAAATCATTCAGATCATGGCAATAGATTCTTTCTGTCGAGGATGCATCAACAAGAAAGCAGCTCTGAGTGTTTTAGAGAAAACCCCTTCCACATTGGACGAAGCTGTTCAAATGGTGAAATCGTCCATTCACAATCATCGCATGATTGGGGGTTTTAGATCCGAAATCAGGAGAGTCACATTTGAAAATGATAATGCCTCATTGGATCTTGAAAATTACCAGATTGGGAAAATGAATACTGACAAACAAAACCAACTGGCTGAAAATCCCCAGAAAGTTAAAGACCCAAAAGATGGTAACTGGGAGTCCGAGATTGCCCAACTCAAGGCTGATTTGGCTAACACCAATCATCAAGTTACGCAGATTTTGCAGATGTTGAAAAAACAGTTTTGCCCCAGATCACCTTCACCTCCTGCTGGATCTAAGACACCCCCCAAATGTTACCGTTGTGGATTTGCACGAGACTGCAGCAAAGAATGCTGCCGTTCTCGGTCTCCTTCTCCTATCCAAGAATCTAGAGTAGAGATCACTCCTTCTTTAAACTCTTAGAGGCTCGGGTTGTAGGCCGTTACTCGAGCTATCACCCAGGCCAACCACCTCAAAGCACCAAACACAAGCTTCCCTATCATCTGGTGAGGCCATCTGATCCTGTCTCAGAGAAGAGTTTTCCTACCAGCGTACCGGAAGATCTGGTTGCTAATAGTGAATCCTCTTCTCCCTCTCATCCTGTCAGGCCACCTGATGCTCGCTCAGAGAAGAGTTCTCCTAACAGCGTACCGGAAGATCTGGTTGCTAATAGTGAATCCTCTTCTCCCTATCATCCCGTTAGACCACCTGATCCTGTCTCAGAGAAGAGTTCTCCTAACAGCGTACCGGAAGATCTGGTTGCTGATAGTTGGTCCTCTCCTTCTCCCTACCATCCAATCAGGCCACCCGATCCTCTTCTCGAGGAGAGTTCTGCTAACTGCGTACCGGATGTTCTGGTTGCTGATAATTGGTCCTTTCCTTCTCCCTACCATCCAATCAGACCACCTGATCCCCTCTCAGGGGAGAGTTTTCCTAATACCGTACCGAATGTTCTGTCAGACTCCCGTATCGTCTCTGGGAAGGGAGTTCTAAAAACTGCGTGCCGATGTTCTGGTTGCTGATAGTGAGCCCTCCCTATCATCCTGTTAGGCCATCTGATCCGCACTTAGAGGAGAATTATCCAAATAACAAACCGGAAGTTCTGGTTGCTCATAGTGAGTCTTCCCCTTCTCCCTTCTCATCCTGCTGGCCTCCCCAATTCAGGGGCGAGCTATCCTACTTTCATACCGGATGTTCTGATTGAGGATACAGAGTGTCATGTGAAGGAGAACTGATTTACTTGCCCCTATGTCATCAAGGTTTAAGTATAGTAGAGTTCTCCATGTACACAGTTTAGGAACAGTCAGGTTCTTTAAGTTTAATACATACATATACATATAACAGCGAGAAAATTATGTAAATTGTCGATACGGCGGCCTAAGCCACAGTGACGAGTTTGCCATCTGCTAGTATTAATGATCTTAGCTATCACTGGCAATACTGCAAACCAGTTCTGCTACATTTTTTAAAGTATTTGTTACAAATGAACAAGCTCGGATGTTTCTGACCCTTACATTTGACCGCTGTATATTCAGAACTATAGTTAGCATGTAGTCCTTGATGGACATGCATCAGGTGAACAGGCTCGGATGCTTCTGACCCTTTCACTGATGATTCAGAACTATTTTTGTATGCATTAAGACACTTCAGAATTCGCATTTGCAGATTGAACATGTATTTGGGGGTATGTGTCTGGAATATGAAACGGTTCGGATGCTTCTGATCCTTTCCTTTCACGACATTATTTATATACATGTATACATCAATCTCTATTAAATATATCGCTTGATGGTACAGATAGTATATATATATCTTCCAGGAGTGTTAATACTCGCCTGCTTACTATATTAGTCTGGGAGAGGGGAATATCATGTATATTGGCCCCCTTTTATTGATCAATATGTATCGGGATTTTTCAGTTTTTAATGATGAAAAAACATATGACGGGGGAGAGTGTAGTATCGGCCAAAAGTGGGGTCAATTGGGGGGACCATGAGCGCCCTCTAACTTGTAGATGCGGCCCCTGGCGGATGTTGCTGGAAGCGGACGCACCCCCTGGCGAGCGGGACTGCAGGCCGGCAGATCGGCACAAGACGGCAAGCAGCACGGCGGGACCTTTAAGTTCTGTTGTGTCAGCCGGCAGCCATCTCACCAATTCCCAATACGATTGGAACTGTATAACCAGTGAGTAAAACCTCAGAATACCATTTATACAACAGCCCCATCGGCAGAGGCGGCTTGATGCAGTGAAGTACAGCGTCCATTGTTATAGGGCACACCGATATACCATGGCCCCATCGGCAGGGGCGGCTTAATGCAGTGAAGTACAGCGTCCATTGTTATAGGGCACACCGATATACCATGGCCCCATCGGCAGAGGCGGCTTAATGCAGTGAAGTACAGCGTCCATTGTTATAGGACACACCGATATACCATGGCCCCATCGGCAGGGGCGGCTTAATGCAGTGAAGTACAGCGTCCATTGTCATAGGACACACCAATATACCATGGCCCCGTCGGCAGGGGCGGCTTAATGCAGTGAAGTACAGCGTCCATTGTCATAGGACACACCAATATACCATGGCCCCATCGGCAGGGGCGGCTTAATGCAGTGAAGTACAGCGTCCATTGTTATAGGACACACCGATATACCATGGCCCCATCGGCAGGGGCGGCTTAATGCAGTGAAGTACAGCGTCCATTGTTATAGGACACACCGATATACCATGGCCCCATCGGCAGGGGCGGCTTAATGCAGTGAAGTACAGCGTCCATTGTCATAGGACACACCAATATACCATGGCCCCATCGGCAGGCATGGCTTAATGCAGTGAAGTACGTCGTCCGTTGTTATAGGGCACACCGATATACCATGGCCCCGTCGGCAGGGGCGGCTTAATGCAGTGAGGTACAGCGTCCATTGTTATAGGACACACCGATATACCATGGCCCCATCGGCAGGGGCGGCTTAATGCAGTGAGGTACAGCGTCCATTGTTATAGGACACACCGATATACCATGGCCCCATCGGCAGGGGCGGCTTAATGCAGTGAAGTACAGCGTCCATTGTCATAGGACACACCAATATACCATGGCCCCATCGGCAGGCATGGCTTAATGCAGTGAAGTACGTCGTCCGTTGTTATAGGACACACCGATATACCATGGCCCCATCGGCAGGGGCGGCTTAATGCAGTGAAGTACAGCGTCCATTGTCATAGGACACACCAATATACCATGGCCCCATCGGCAGGCATGGCTTAATGCAGTGAAGTACGTCGTCCGTTGTTATAGGGCACACCGATATACCATGGCCCCGTCGGCAGGGGCGGCTTAATGCAGTGAAGTACGTCGTCCGTTGTTATAGGGCACACCGATATACCATGGCCCCATCGGCAGGGGCGGCTTAATGCAGTGAGGTACAGCGTCCATTGTTATAGGACACACCGATATACCATGGCCCCATCGGCAGGGGCGGCTTAATGCAGTGAGGTACAGCGTCCATTGTTATAGGACACACCGATATACCATGGCCCCATCGGCAGGGGCGGCTTAATGCAGTGAAGTACAGCGTCCATTGTCATAGGACACACCAATATACCATGGCCCCATCGGCAGGCATGGCTTAATGCAGTGAAGTACGTCGTCCGTTGTTATAGGGCACACCGATATACCATGGCCCCATCGGCAGGCATGGCTTAATGCAGTGAAGTACGTCGTCCGTTGTTATAGGGCACACCGATATACCATGGCCCCGTCGGCAGGGGCGGCTTAATGCAGTGAAGTACAGCGTCCATTGTTATAGGGCACACCGATATACCATGGCCCCGTCGGCAGGGGCGGCTTAATGCAGTGAAGTACGTCGTCCGTTGTTATAGGGCACACCGATATACCATGGCCCCATCGGCAGGGGCGGCTTAATGCAGTGAAGTACAGCGTCCATTGTTATAGGGCACACCGATATACCATGGCCCCGTCGGCAGGGGCGGCTTAATGCAGTGAAGTACGTCGTCCGTTGTTATAGGGCACACCGATATACCATGGCCCCATCGGCAGGGGCGGCTTAATGCAGTGAGGTACAGCGTCCATTGTTATAGGACACACCGATATACCATGGCCCCATCGGCAGGGGCGGCTTAATGCAGTGAGGTACAGCGTCCATTGTTATAGGACACACCGATATACCATGGCCCCATCGGCAGGGGCGGCTTAATGCAGTGAAGTACAGCGTCCATTGTCATAGGACACACCAATATACCATGGCCCCATCGGCAGGCATGGCTTAATGCAGTGAAGTACGTCGTCCGTTGTTATAGGGCACACCGATATACCATGGCCCCGTCGGCAGGCATGGCTTAATGCAGTGAAGTACAGCGTCCATTGTCATAGGACACACCAATATACCATGGCCCCGTCGGCAGGGGCGGCTTAATGCAGTGAAGTACGTCGTCCGTTGTTATAGGGCACACCGATATACCATGGCCCCATCGGCAGGGGCGGCTTAATGCAGTGAGGTACAGCGTCCATTGTTATAGGACACACCGATATACCATGGCCCCATCGGCAGGGGCGGCTTAATGCAGTGAGGTACAGCGTCCATTGTTATAGGACACACCGATATACCATGGCCCCATCGGCAGGGGCGGCTTAATGCAGTGAAGTACAGCGTCCATTGTCATAGGACACACCAATATACCATGGCCCCATCGGCAGGCATGGCTTAATGCAGTGAAGTACGTCGTCCGTTGTTATAGGACACACCGATATACCATGGCCCCATCGGCAGGCATGGCTTAATGCAGTGAAGTACGTCGTCCGTTGTTATAGGGCACACCGATATACCATGGCCCCATCGGCAGGCATGGCTTAATGCAGTGAAGTACGTCGTCCGTTGTTATAGGGCACACCGATATACCATGGCCCCATCGGCAGGGGCGGCTTAATGCAGTGAGGTACAGCGTCCATTGTTATAGGACACACCGATATACCATGGCCCCATCGGCAGGGGCGGCTTAATGCAGTGAAGTACAGCGTCCATTGTCATAGGACACACCGATATACCATGGCCCCGTCGGCAGGGGCGGCTTAATGCAGTGAAGTACGTCGTCCGTTGTTATAGGGCACACCGATATACCATGGCCCCATCGGCAGAGGCGGCTTAATGCAGTGAAGTACAGCGTCCATTGTTATAGGACACACCGATATACCATGGCCCCGTCGGCAGGGGCGGCTTAATGCAGTGAAGTACAGCGTCCATTGTTATAGGACACACCGATATACCATGGCCCCATCGGCAGGCATGGCTTAATGCAGTGAAGTACAGCGTCCATTGTTATAGGACACACCGATATACCATGGCCCCGTCGGCAGGGGCGGCTTAATGCAGTGAAGTACAGCGTCCGTTGTTATAGGGCACACCGATATACCATGGCCCCGTCGGCAGGGGCGGCTTAATGCAGTGAGGTACAGCGTCCATTGTTATAGGACACACCGATATACCATGGCCCCATCGGCAGGGGCGGCTTAATGCAGTGAGGTACAGCGTCCATTGTTATAGGACACACCGATATACCATGGCCCCATCGGCAGGGGCGGCTTAATGCAGTGAAGTACAGCGTCCATTGTCATAGGACACACCAATATACCATGGCCCCGTCGGCAGGGGCGGCTTAATGCAGTGAAGTACAGCGTCCATTGTTATAGGGCACACCGATATACCATGGCCCCGTCGGCAGGGGCGGCTTAATGCAGTGAAGTACAGCGTCCATTGTTATAGGACACACCGATATACCATGGCCCCATCGGCAGGCGCGGCTTAATGCAGTGAAGTACAGCGTCCATTGTTATAGGGCACACCGATATACCATGGCCCCGTCGGCAGGGGCGGCTTAATGCAGTGAAGTACAGCGTCCATTGTTATAGGACACACCGATATACCATGGCCCCATCGGCAGGCGCGGCTTAATGCAGTGAAGTACGTCGTCCATTGTTATAGGGCATTGTTAAACTGGATCATGCTGTCATGCTGTCTCATGCCAGATTATGCTGTCTCTGCCGGAAATCGAACCAAAGACCGCCTGCTTGGCGCCGTCTGCTCTAACCACTGAGCTACAAAGACTCGAAAATATAGTTCGAACGTAACATGTCTTCAAATTAATCAAACTCAAATGCATTCGTCATGTATGGTACCAGTGGCGCAGTAAATGCTAAAGAGTGGTGTATTTGATGCTAAACTGCGAATTTATCTTCGATTAGATTCATTTCAATTTTCGCGTATGAAGGATAATTCTGGTTAAATTTGACGTGGGTCAGAGTGACTATGGCGCAAGCGTAACGCCCTCTGCCGGGAAATTGCCCATTATCATGTGTTGCGAAAAAATGCAACCAGGCATAGAAGAACTAACTGGATGACGTCATTGGTATGACATCGACGAGTATTGCAGTTACGTAACCATGACCAGTTAGGTAAACATTTATATTCAGGACAGTTTAACCCCTTGTGGTTATATCGCGTCAATGGGAGAAGGAAGAGAGAGTGGGGCCATGTCCATGGGGGCAACACCCTACTCTATGCCAAGAAGGACGTGAGATCTTTACCCTGCGACCACACAGAGATGACCACAGCGGGGCTCCAACCACTGATCCACGTGCCGTTAGGTTCTCAGGTGGCCAGAGCAAGCGCTCTAACCCACTGAGCTATCGGGGGCCGTCCCCAATACCGGAAAGGAACCGGTTTTGTGCTTCAGGCACTATAGGTGTGTGGTCCGGCCAAAGTCAGTCACGCAGCAATGTGTTTTATTATACTATACTATTTATTTTTACTATGCATATTACTTAACATTGACGGCTTGAAGTCATTGGCAAAACGACACAATGTTTATCCACTTTTTACATACAGCCATTGCGATATTGTAGTTTTAATTAATACATGGACAAGACAAGCTATGGAACATGCTGATTTGCCTTGTGAACATGTCTGCTTTGATACCAATGGTTATGAAAACATGCAACGTACTGGTCGCAATTAGTTACAATAGTGGAGTTAGTCACTATGTAAAGACATGAATTGCAAATAGTTCAAAGTTCATTGTGCCAGGAAGTCAGTGTGGTGACTTTTTACAATTCCGTACACTTGCACTTTTGCATCGCCGCGACAACGCCGGGCGGTCGTCATCTACCAGAAGATTTAGAAACAACACAATTGTCTGCAACACAAGTGTCTGCAGGGTCTTATATGTCCCTCATTGCCGTTCGACTCCTCAGATTATTGCTGGGATCCGAAAAAAGGGTTTGGGATCAGGGATTGGAGATTAGAGGTCAGGCATTGAGGATTAGGGGTCAGATATTCGGGACTAGGACTCAAGTCAGAAAGTGGGAATTAGGGGTACGTCAGAGATTATGAACTAGGGGTCAAGGAATTGCATAAGGTTTAGGAATTAGGGTATATGGATAGAGTCTATGGCTAACGGATAGGGATTCGGTGTAAGGCCCACAGCGTGGCGTCACCTAGCGAGTTAAACGGCGATGAGGGATATATTAGTCCCTGAGGACACATACAACCCCCACATACGTAGACTCTTCCCACTGTCGCCGGCAGGGGCGTAGTTAGCCATACGCACGTACGCATGTGCGTACACATTGGGCTGTGGCGGCAGGTGCAATCCTATTGTTGGGGAGTTTTTTTGTCATTTCATGTGCAGCAGCAGCGCACACTTGTTCAGGTCTCTGGCTACGCGCCTGGCCTGCAATATTCACGTAGTTCTCTTTACAACGTTAAGAAGGTACTGTTTTACAGTGTCGTACGTCCGGCTTGGCGTCAAACAGTATGCAACACCAACACTGAGACAGCGGTGAAACTAGCGTTGCAATATTGATTATCGTCTGAAACCACGCCTACCCTGTTATGATCTACCTATGTCGGTATTGTTATGTTTGGTCGCCATTGTCCTGGAGGCGAGTACCAATCTCTTAAGTTCTTAAAACTCCTGAACAACTATTGCGTGCCTTCACATAGATGCGTTGAATTTGATATATCGTAATCAACGCGTCTGTATGTCTTAAGTCTTTGAACTGCAATATTGAACGTTGGCTATATCACTGGCATGAAATGTTATAACATGATATCTTCACATATGAGAGAGGATACTTATAGATAAGTCAACCTGTCGACCTCATCGAATGTTATGATACATTAATGTCCTTTGCCACTTTTGTGCATGTGAAGCCGAAAGGACGCAAACAAGCTCCAGGAGACGATTGGACATGGCATGGTGTATAGACAACGACTGGACATGGCATGGTGTATAGACAACTGGACATGGCATGGTGTATAGACAACAACTGGACATGGCATGGTGTATAGACAACGACTGGACATGGCATGGTGTATAGACAACGACTGGACATGGCATGGTGTATAGACAACTGGACATGGCATGGTGTATAGACAACAACTGGACATGGCATGGTGTATAGACAACGACTGGACATGGCATGGTGTATAGACAACTGGACGTGGCATGGTGTATAGACAACGACTGGACATGGCATGGTCTATGGACAACGACGACATGGCATGGTGCATAGACTGCGACTGGACATGGCATGGTGTATGGACAACAACTGGACATGGCATGGTGTATAGACAACTGGACATGGCATGATGTATAGACAACGACTGGACATGGCATGGTGCATAGACAACTGGACATGGCATGGTGTATAGACTGCGACTGGACATGGCATTGTGTATAGACAACAACTGGACATGGCATGATGCATAGACAACTGGACATGGCATGGTGTATAGAAAACGACTGGACATGGCATGGTGTATAGACAACTGGACATGGCATAGTGTATAGACTGCGACTGGACATGGCATGGTGTATAGACAACAACTGGACATGGCATGATGCATAGACAACTGGACATGGCATGGTGTATAGACAACAACTGGACATGGCATGGTGCATAGACTGCGACTGGACATGGCATGGTGTATAGACAACGACTGGGGTATAAAACTATCCGTCGTTATAAAGAATTACTTTTACCCCAATAAATGTGTGTGGTACAAGTGATAAAACAGCCATTTGAATAAATAGTTTCTGTACGTTAATATAGCCGGATTTTATCATCTGCTTCACTTGACTCAAAGGCCTGATACTATTACAATACGGATTCATGATGTCACTGCAATATCGAGTCTCTAGCGGAGACAAGGATACATGGTGAGGGTCCATAGGCAGCGACTAGGGTTGCCATGAAAAAACAGCTGCAGGCATAGAAGGTCCCAATGTCTCCCAAGTAGCGTCTGCCGTGTTGAATATACCAGGTTAGTGATTCTTTTGGTCATGTTTAGTTATAGCCCTTTAGCTTTCTATGACCAAAATCTACATGTCTAATGCGGCTAAGAAGTATTATTTGAAATCCAATGCGTTGAAATGTCTCCGTAACTGTCGGGATATGAGTACGTTCAAATCACCTATGCACAGGAGTGATAAAGATTGCACGTACCAAAGCGACGAATTTATCGTTAATAATCTACTTGATGACTTCCGGGACACTCTATACAACCCACAATGACATCAAACCCTACGCGATACTAATCCATACAATGGGAAGGGATGGCGTGGGGAGGGGTACACGTGACCGGAAGTTACTTCTACCTTGGAGACCCATGGGATCCACCGTAATCCGAGTGGCCCTCCATTCCCCCGCCCCCACATCTGGGTCCACCACGTCATAACTAGAATCTACACTTTGGGTTTTCAGATAGAAATGCCAGGCTTTCACGACCTCGGCCCAAAAAGGATTTCGAACTTTACAACTTTTTTCCTCACAAATGATATCTGTAAAAAGTTGTTGCCACATCCCAGAAGTATTTATACGGCGTGGAATCCATGCAAGCTTAAGCGCTTTAAAGAATGAAGGAACAATCTGATGGATCGAAACTTTGGATTTTCTACCTTTTCAAAAGAAATTGCGAATTGCACTGGTGAGCTTATCCATATACGCCTGTCCCGGCGTGGGTAAGGCCGATATAACGTGCACCAGCTTAGGTAACGCTAAAGACTTAACTACCATCACCCTTCCCCTGGGTGACAGGTTTCGCTTGCCACATGCTTGTAATATTCTATTGAATTCTACTAGTTTACTGTCGTAGTTTAATGATATAATTCTATTCAAATCTAGTGTAAATTTAATACCCAACAATATAAATTCATCAGCCCAATCCAGTGCGATATCTTTACAAAGATTAACATCCCGTTTTTTTTCAAGCCATACCGCTTTTGTTTTATCAATATTCATACGCAAGCCAGACACTCTATAAAACAACTCCATAATTTTTAACACTCGTCTTGCTGACTTTTCGCTTCCGTCCCACATCAAGAATGTATCATCCGCGCACTGACCTATAAGAAACTGTGTAATTTAATTACAATACCTTTTACGGAAGAGTCGTTTTTCAAATACATAGCAAGTGGTTCTATAGCTAGAATAAAAATGTATGGTGACAAGGGGTCACCTTGTTTGCAACCTCTCTCTGGAGTAAACCTTTCTGAAAAGTTGCCATTGTTTATTACGCAACTACTAAGCTGTTTATATATCAAATTAAACCATTTAATAAATGATGGACCAAAACCGTATGCCCCCAAAACTCGGTTAATATATTTCCAACTTAACGTATCAAATGCCTTTTCAAAGTCTATTAAAAGTAACATGCCGGCCCTGTTATTATTTACCATATAGTGCTTCATATCATAGACTAACCGTGTGTTTTCACCTATAAATCGCCCCTTTAAAAAACCCTTCTGGTCACTGCTAATTATGTCAGATAAAACTTGTTTCATTATATGTGCTAAAACCCCTGTCAGAATTTTGAATCCACGTTTAGTAGAGATATAGGTCGCCAATTGCTTAAAAATTCCTTGGGTTTATCCCCTTTAGGTAGGCACGTAATTAACCCTTGCCTTCGACTAATAGATAACTCCTCCACACGAAAAGCATGTTCAAGACTGCGACACAGATAGTCCCCTAATTCGCTCCAAAACACTTTGTAAAAGTCGATGGGGAAACCATCACTGCCTGGGGTTTTATTATTTTTCATATTTTGAACAATCAGCTTTATCTCTTGTATTGTTATATTGCCTTCACAAAGCTCACATGGTTGATTAGTTAACTTTTTAACATTAGCCGATTGTAAAAACGTATCAAATAGAGACTCTTGCCTCTGATCATCGGCATTCGAATACCGGATCTCATAGTACTTTCTAAGTGTTATCAAAACTTCCTTCTGTGTATATACTTCTACTCCATCCATTACTAATCTGTTTATTAACTTACTTATATAATTCCGCTTCGCTAAACTACAAAAATACTGGCTGGCTTTCTCACCCTCTTCATACCATACCATTTAACATAGAAACTGGCACAGTTCAATAGTATGATTTTTGTGAATACATTACTCCATATGTTAGTTCAAATAGTCCACGGCATGAAGTGACAATGTATTATTTATATCTAACATTTGCGAAAAATAACATTTTGCATTGGCTCCATCCCATCATGTCAGTGCATGCTGACGCTGTTTGCGGCGAGTCTGGGTAAATTCGACTTGTCAGCTATGTTGGTGCAGCAGGGGATTGAAGGGGGTCTCTTCCTCCTGATCTACCTTCTCGTCATCACGAACCTCTTCATCTCACTCCTCAACGAGTCTCTGCAGGCAGTCAAGAAAATGAGCGATAAACCACGTGACCACGAGGTCCTGGACCACTTCATAGGGATACTGAGCGGCATGTTTGGAAAGAAAGGACCTCTCCCCGGTGAGTATAAGTGCATGACGGTATGAAGAATATTTTCTTCATTCAACATTCTTTCTTCAAACTTGACTTTTATGAACATGCCCAACCATTTATCGTTACATACTGTGGTGCAGTATGAATGGATTATTTTAAGGTACTATTAGCAGTAATTGCCTCTTTGATTTACAGCAGTGAAGGATGAAAGTACCGGTCATGAGCAATTGCGAAAAAAAACCCTGAAAGGTACTTCCTTTTCAGACTTCATGTGGTCCATATAATCAAAATTATCGATGTTCGCATATCAGATATCGTTCTCCGTTCTGTACCTTAGATAAATAACGCTACATATTAACATTGTCATTGTATTATATATAGCTTAAGACTTTCGTCAGTTTGTAGCTTGATATAAAGTTAATTACATAACGGACAACGCTGAGTTACGGTGATTTAGTTAAAGAATTGTTTCGGAAAAGTAAATGAATGGTTTTGAAATCACCGAGCATTTCGTGACGAAATGATTTTGCGCTTTTGGATTTGTGTTATGCACAAAAAAGCTAAATATCCACCTGTGACGTATAAAAAAGTACCTTTACTTGCCAGAGCTGAGCGACCGTGTGGAAACACTAGACTGGGTGGTTATAGATCGCCAACCTTCCTTTGACGCCGAAATCATGCAAAATATTATCCGATATCTCGCGGCGGAAGACGCTAACAGCAAGGAAGTGACGTATCGGAAGGAGCGCGTTGACCGGAAGTGCATGAGGCATGATGCAGATACCGGCTGCGGGGAGTCCAAGTCGGTGGGTGAGCCAGGAAGAGGGTCAAGGTCGGTGACCAGCCAGGAACATACGCCGACAGCGCCCCCTAACGTGGATACTGTCGGTGGTTCACCGCATGATAAGCCAATGCACAGGTGGAATGTTACCCAGTTGGATTCGCTCGTTGCCTACATCAAGAAACAAATCGACAATTGAGGACGGATGTGTACAACGAAGACCAACTTGGCTTGGTGAAGTCGATTATGAGGAAACCTATCAAGGGAAATAGTAACTTAGCTTCGCAAGGTCGTTTGTGATGACCATCTATGATGGGATGTGGATATTACGATCTTGCTCGTTGTACTCAACTCGTTCCTTTTGTCGATCTTCGATCACTTGTTAAGTGTTGTATTGACACGTACCGCGCTGCGAAAGCCGGAGTTTTTTTCTCTATTAAAAACTGACATATTTAAAGCAAAATAACGTAATAATCTTAGATAATATGCTGTTTTATCCAATATGGCGCAGCGTGCTGCTATGTTGTTATCGCTACCATGTCGTTATCTATCGGTGCCGTTTCCATTGGAAGTTATCACTATGGTTATCACCAGTTTATCTTCATGATTATCACTAGTTTATCTTCATGGTTATGACTAGTTGATCTTCATGGCTATCACAAGTTGATTTTCATGGTTATCACTAGTTTAGCTTCATGGTTATCACTAATTTCTCTTCATGGTTATTACTAGTTGATCTTCGTGGTTATCACTAATTTGTCTTCATGGTTATCACTAGTTGATCTTCATGATAATCACTACTTTGTCGCTATCGTTATCGTTATGGTTCAAGATTCAAAACCACATTGGTCAAAGCGATAATGTGCCATGTTTAAAAATAGCTTGTCGATGTCGCTATCACTGTTATCTAGTTATCGGTATCGTTCGCAGTCGACATTATTGTCACATTTTTATTGTTATCGCTGTAATCATCATGATCTCAATCGCTATAGTTATTTCCACGATTATCGCTACAGTTATCGCTGTGCGTGCGCTGTCATCTCGGTCTTACCGTCGCCTACTAGATGTAGTGCGTTTGCCTGTTGTCGAGTGCGTGCCATACAGTCTAAGGGGCCGGTGCATGGTTCCAATCGCCCCATTAAAAATGCATGAGCAGGATAAAGATCGCATGTCGTAATGGGCAGTGGGTTACTTGCGGAGATACGGCTCTCCTGTATTTTATATCTTCATGGTATGGCAAAATGTTTGTTCAGTACTTTCGGCACATATATATATATATACGTCCATATGTACAATTAACAATACAGTTAATCGGATGGATAACGTTGATTAAAGCAGAATTTACAATGCCTACTTTATGGCTCTATGTTACGACAACGACAACTTCTCAATCTCTACACTATGAGCCGCCCATTGGCAACATCTCTATCTTAAAGTTACTATTTCAACAAAGAAAAGAAGCGAACATTGGATGAACAGGGACGCACAGACTTGTGCAGTAAAGGCAGCGCACTGATGAAACCCGCATGCATAAACGGTGGGGGCGCAACAACTTAGTTCTCTTTGCTGTATATTCGCCGACTGTAACACCTCCTTGCGGGAGAGTGTTCTAGTGTTTACTGGTGTTCAAACAGCGAACGCGCCTCCCTCCGATCTGACGGAACCATCCACCGCCAAGTTGTTGAAATAGTAACTTAAAGCTCCTACGTAAGCCAACCAACCATTCGCTGTCGTTATCCGTGTCAATTTCTATATTGTCATCGCTGTCGTTATCCGTGTCAATTTCTATGTTGTGATCGCTGTCGTTATGATATTTATATCCAAGTACTCGGCGAAACGTCAAGATTGAGGAATATATATAGCTTGCGGCAACGTTACAACAACGGATGGAGAGCGGGTCGTGTTTGTTGGTGAGCACAACTTTAAAGGTGCAAATGTCGGAATTACCAGGAAAATATCCAGCTTAGCTGATTAGTCAGCGCATGAAAAGTAACAGCAAGCCAAGATCATCACGATTCCATTCATATAGAAACATCGCTCTCTTGGTTTCGTCTCCGCCATGACCGGGTTTTGTGGTTAAATAACTAGGTCACGCGGTCCAAATTGAGGCATTCGCTGCTCTACGTGTAAGAGAGTTCAAGTAACTGAAAACGAAAGAAAGCAGCAGAAGCGTTGTGCTCTATGCCGGGGTTTCAGGTTTGAGGAAATCTGGTGCACTATGTGTTAAGATCATGCTCAATTTAGGGACGCGTTGTCGTTATCCTTAGTCCCAGCTTGTGTGATATTTAAATAAAATCTCATTGCACACAATCTGCGTGTTTGTTAGTTGGGCATGCACAAATGTGGCACATTTGACGTCACATGCCACCACGTTACGCTGGGTCTCAAAATCATCAATAATTTCAACAGAGAATAAGGCTTATCTTTTAGAAACAAATGAGGTTGGAATAACCTTTTATGTGTATTAGACGAACAGTTTAAAATTATACAACTTGTCTCTGTGACACCACCCGATCTGCCACGAACACGATCAAACTATTGTTTTCGTGACTCTACTGAGTCAGAAATCGTCAAATGTGATGTTGAATGTATATCTAAGCAGTCTTGAGGAAAATCTTAAGGTGGCAGGATTCTCAAGGCAGCTGGGCAGGTTCATTATTGGAAATGTATACAGTCTTCTCCGGCGGTCTACGCCATCTATTTGGTCCTTCTTCCTGCAATCTTGTTTGTGGCTTGTTGGGAACTATGTTAGGAATAGTAATAACAGAATAAATACCGCGATAACAGAGCATGTTTGATAGGCCGCTTGATAAAGTCGCCACGTTCTTGTCTTCGGCAACAAACACAGCGATTGTGTGCAAAGTGATTTTATTTAAATATTACAAACTTGCAATAGTGAAATGAACGACGACAATAACGATAACTACAATAATAACAATGGCAATCACTACATTTATAAAAATGGCGGTCAGTACAGCGATAACCATAGCGACATGGATGTATATATATATATAACAATGACGACAGTTATAAGAATATGGAAATGTAAATAGTAATTAATTATATAAGTTAACATTGGAGAAACCACGTGAAGGTCGGTTATTGACGCTCACATAGCGGTTATAGCATGAAACCACAATTTCCATAGCTTATGTTTCGGCGTGAAAGTTTCAAAAACGCCGAACGTATCAGAACAAAAGTGCTTCATATAGCAGAGTAAAACATATAATTTGCATTAAATTGTCACCTTGCGTGGCCCAAGCTGTCTCCTTTTTTAGATCACGTAATCAAAATTAGCACTCCCGATTATAGACAATTAAGCAGCAGTTTAGAGTGAATGACATGACGAGGATTGTTCCCGGGCTATGTTGATCCACGTGTATATTACAGGGTATAATGCAAAGCGGAATGATCCATAGTCCCCAGTATATGGCGACAAGAAAAAAGCAACATCGAACCAGGTTTTGCAGCGTTTGGCTCAAAATATGGAACTTTGATACCGAGACGAAATTTCTGTTTGAATGTAAGAATGCAACTTTGGGAATAGTGATTACGATTCTCGGAATTTCTAACCCTAATAGGTTAGAAGATCCTCTACAGTGTGTGAGCTGATGGAAAGCCGTTGTCACGTCGCCTACAGGCATTAAGCAATTTTAAAATCAAAAACGTAAGAAGCTTAAAATTTCAGTTGTTTTGCACTAGCACGACAGGACTTGTCTCTAGTTCCAGTTTTACTGAAAGCGTCAATATAACACTTACAGATAAGCTTAACACACGCATACAATAATATGATGCAATGCAATCCTCACATATCATCCACGATAGTCCTGATAAAGAACTTTACCAAGCCATATTAATCTTTGTTGTACACATCCGTCCTCAATTGTCGAGTTGTTTCTTGATGTAAGCAACGAGCGAATCCAACTGGGCAACACTGTGCATTGCATTGTGCATTGGCTCATCACGCGGTGGACTAGCGACGGGATCCACGCTTGAGGGCGCTGTCGGCGTATTTACTGCTGGCTCGATGGGCTCACCCACCGACTTGGACTCCCCGCAGCTGGTGTCTGGGTCATGCTCCATGCACTTCCGGTCAACGCGCTCCTTCCGGTACTTCATTTCCTCGCTGTTAACGTCTTCCGCCGCGAGATATTGGACGAGATTGTACATGATTTCGGCGTCCAAGGAAGGTTGGCGATCCATAACCACCCGACCCAGTGTTTCCACGCGTTCGGCCAGGTCTAACAAGGAAAGATAAGTGAATTGTGTTTCTGTCAGTAGCGGTTACTAACACCGCGTCTTTCCGCCTGTATAATACTTTTAATATATTCTGAAAAGTGCTAATATTTTTCAGCCTGCAACTGTTTGACATATGGTCAATGGATCTTCCAATTCTGCTCTTTTGCACAAAGGAAAAACTAACCCGCACTGCAAGCTGAAGATGTTGCATATTAGGCAAACATCTCACAAGTTTAATCAATTCACCGTTTCTCGTTATGTAATTCACTGTACATCTATATTACGCTATGACAGCAACTAGATATATTTACTTAAAGTACAGAAAGAAAAACGATATAGGTTAGGAGTATATTTGGTAGGAATATATATCATGTCGATACTTTTGATTATGTCGACAATACAAAATTTTAAAACGAAGTACCTTTCAGATTTTCATTTTGCACTTGCCGGTCAGAGGTACTTTCACCCTTCACATCTGTAAATAACAAGACAACATTGTTGCTATCAATATTTCAAGGCAATCAATGAACAATTTACAACAGCATCAAATGGTTGAATGTCTTGATCGAAGTCAAGTTGAATGAAGAAAATCTAATATATGATAAGAAATCCAGACAATCATTTGAGGCCTTCATACTTATACTTACCGGGGAGAGGTCCTTTCTTTCCAAACATGCCGCTTAGTATGGCTATGAAATGGTCCAGGACCTCGTGGTCACGTGGTTTATCGCTCATTTCCTTGACCGCTTGCAAAGACTCATTGAGCAGCGAGATGAAGAGGTTCATGATGAGGTACATTATGACGAGAAGGTAGATCAGGAGGAAGAGACCCCCTTCAATGCCCTGCTGCACCAACATGGCTGAAAAGTCGAATTTACCCAGACTCGCCGCAAACAGCGTCAGCATGCACTGACATGATGCGACGGAGCGGATGTAACATTTTATTCATTACATATGTTAGATATAAACAATACATTGGCACTTATAGGCATGGAATATTTGACAAATAGGACAAATAGCATCATGTATTCTGAAACTCTCTTTTGACCTATTCGACCAAAGTGACCGAAGTAATGCTATCGAACTATACCAGTTTCTATGTCTGTGCAGGTCATCAGGAATGCGTTAGATTTTCGAGCCTCCTACCTCTGATAGCTTCAATTTTAATCTCTATCAAAATTATCAAAATCTGAAACACACATTTAGCCATATTATAATTGCGCCCTGCGAAGTTCATTTAAAAAGGCTAAAATAACCTTCCCATGATTTCAGCGAGGAAAGTAAACCATGCGGTGTTACAGCCTTATGAGATTGAGACCACTAACTTCGATGAACTTGGCGTATCCAGTTTGGTCTCCAAACAACATGACGGCCATCGAAGCAAAGGCAACCAGTACGGTTAGAATGATGACCCCATAGCCGAGCAGTTCTTGCCATGATGACCTCAAAGTGAGCACCAGCTGATGGATGGTCTGGCTGTACCGCAGCAGGTGCAACAGTTGCAGCTGCGTGAAGAAGGCCATCAGGCCGAAGAACACCAGAAACTGGTTGTTGTAGGAGGCCACGGGCTGGAAGCTGATCGTCTTCTCTGTAGGACACAGAAAGATAATATACATCGAAATGTTTTGCATCAAGAGTCAATTTCTCACAGTAAGATTTTCAGGCAAGGCTTTTTTCACTGACCTCTGTTATTCATCGTGTCTTCGACTGACCAGATCGTCCACAACGACCTGTAGACGTACATGACAAGGGCCACGAGGAAAAAGCAGATCACGAGCAGCTGCATCCAGTTGAATAAAGATCGGAAATACTCTGACCGCCGCTTCACCATCTTCACGACCTCGGTGATGGTGATGACGATGACGAAGATGATGCAGGCGATCTCTGTAAGGAGTGCTAAGACGCCGCCCGCGCCGCTGTAGTGGTACAGCTGGACGGAGTCGATATTGTACCAATGGCTGGTGGCGCCCTCAGGCGGCACCTCGACAGCTATCTGGACGAGGTTAAAGAGGTTGGTGTTGGCGTTCCACACGTTGACCTCGAGGAGAACGACCCTCGTGTAGCGGTCTAGCCAGGCCACGCGCCTCAGGGCGTCCACCAGAGACTCGGCCTCCTGGGCGACAAGACACATGGAGACACACTTTAAAACTGATAGCTTAAATTAGACAATGCTGAGGCTATTGACAGTTAACTTTCAGAATCTGTTGTAAGACGTAACAATAAAATCAACAGGAGCGGGCCCGAGCTAACTTTTCACATGTTGCCCTTGCGTATATGGTAACTGCGGGACTACCATGGAACATTAATTATGAGAGTATGGCTTTGTCAACCTCGACTTAATTTTAGAACGAAAATGGTAAGGCTAAATATCGGATTTAACACACAGTGAGAGAGTGATTAGTGTCACATTCAGGTTTAGGTATACAATTACATTAATGCGTTTTATATTCTCGCATCTCTAAAGTTAATATATTGTCCAACACCCGAATGTTAACCTCCGACATACCTATTAATCAGTGGAGAGACATACCAGTAGTGTATTGCCGAGGTTGGCGACGTAGCCGCCGCCCGAGTAGGACTCCAACGAGCCCCAGAAGGACTCGGTCTTCATCTCGTCCGCCGTTCTGTAGACAAAGGCCTGTTTTTGCGGCGACATAGCGTTCACCTCGATCTGCGACATGTTTAGTGTCCCGTCCCAAGCCAGGCCGTAGTTTAGCCTGATCCTCGTGCCGTGGTGAGTAACTATGGAAACAGCGTCACGACTGGCGAGCGGGTATGTCGGCAATGTAGTCACAGTCATCTGAAGTCACATAGACAAGTTATTTCTTCATTGTAATGCTAGCCAAGAAGTTCACATCCCGGGCAGACATGTGAATACAAGAAATACCACATACCACCATATCAATAAATATCTTTAACGATAACCTACGATGGATCCCGGTTCCACCGTTCACCACGTTTGGATTCTGAAGCAGACAAGTTAAGAGCTCACCATTCTTAACCTTGAGCATGCGCAGTCGAGGCGGCCCCAGCCTCATGCTGTGCTGGTTGCTCAAGAACTTCTCTTCGTATGGCGTCGACGGAGCACCGTTGTAGTGGCGAGCGTAATAGAGTCCGGGAAGAACGGTGACTGACAACCATCGCCAAACATCAGTCGGAACAATGATCTGTGAAATATAATAGGGGAAAATAGGTATTGATAACGATTGACAACAGTCTAGACAGTAATCGGTGGATGGATCAGTGACTGACCGTGACTGACATCCATCTGCACAAATCGGTTGATATAATGGTCTGTTGAAGAATAATGAGAAGCGTGACTGACATTCAGTATAGAAGCAACATGACGGCTATGTTGTTCGAATCGGGGTCTGATAATGAAAGATCGGGAGACATGACCCTTTTGATGATTTTATCAGGCGACAAATTCTATAAGGATTCTTATATTCTAACCTGCTAACTAACCTTCGCGTATTTGACACATTAGTCGCTGTTACATCATACGTGTGGCCTCAAGTTAATGATGGACATCATTAACTGCACGGGTAGAGTTTTAGGATTGCTGACGACAAACACGAGAATCCATATATCTGTTCACATAGCTCACCGGAAAAGACCACGGGGAGCCTTGGCGTCCACGGAAGATGAATTAAGCATATATAGGTCTGGCGTGAACAACGCTTCAAGTGAATTATAGATTACAGAAAGTCTTGTCATTTGCCAGGCTTACTCCGCCACCCCCGTGATCCTAAGCCACTTCCGGTGGAGCTGCATATCTCTGTTTCACTGCTTGTCATCAGAGATGGATCGAAGTATGTGTCTGTGGATGGGGCTGGGGGCATCTTACAACGGATCCGGAAATGGTCGATGATGGCCCGACAGTTATTAAGCAATTTCCAGCGATTGCATTTGAAATAATAATTAGTTATATCTAACGCCGGACAGATACATTTTGGCAATAGCAAGTTAAGGGTTGTATCATTTACAAATGATCCACCTGATATGTGCAACACCGCAGAATACTATCAGCATGGGCCGAATCTAGGGGGGTTAGCGGGGTTGCACCCCGCCCCCACCCCCTTGGAAACTTGAACAATCACTGTAAAAGTCGGGTTCTCCGAGCACCCCCCCCCCCCCCCTTGGAAACTTGAACATTCACTGTAAAAATCTGTTTCTCCGACCACCACCCCCCCCCCCACTCCACCGATCGCAAGTTTTCAGATAGCATCCCCACCTTTGCAAATTCCTAGATCCGCCACTTTATTCAGGCAGGCGCAATGTTGGCATTTAGGCTCATTACCAACACGATATTCAGCATGTCGTATATGTCACCATGAGATACGAGAATATCTGCGAGAGTCAACCATAAACCAGTCGGCTTCTCCGTTTGCAGTTGACCACAATTCCGTTCCCTCCACGGTTCCCTGGGTTACATTGTCATGTTTGTTTTTGCTGGCTATTTCATGTTTCGATTATATGTGAACAATTAGGGATATATGTCATGTTCTGGAGGAGGAGGCTATTTTTTGTAAAAAAAAAATCTGGCTCTGAAATTGTTAAAACGAAAATCTTGCTTTGCCTGTAACCGAAAAAATTGTCTTAAAAAAAGAACAACAAATTTAAAAAATGCCTTGCGTCTAAGCCCCCCAAAATGCTAGCCTCCACCCAAAAAACCATAGGCCCCCCGCTGGGTATCAAATGGTGCGCCTCTTAGTGCTAATAAGTGCTAAACAATCGACTGAGCGATCTAAGTCCCACAAAATTTTGATTGCTGTAGCATTCCTTCTACAACTACAGAAATCAATTCACAGCCCGTAATGAACTGATTCGAAAATGCGTATCTAAGTGTACTGACATTTGTCATGGCAGTTGCATTACATATCATATTGTTGTTGCACTGCCCCAATAGCTAAAAATAATATCATAATAACTACTCAGTGATTTAGAAAGGGTTTACATCTTCCCTATGCCCTCTGATCCTGGCCATGTCCACACTAGTCGTTGTCTATACACCCTGATCATGTCTGACCCAGTCGTTTTCTATACAGCCTGATCATGTCAGACCCAGTCGTTTTCTATACACCCTGACAACGGCCAAAGTAGCTGTTGTCGATATAGAATGGCCATGTCCATACTAGTCGTTGTCTATACACCATGGCCATGGTCACTCTCCAAAACCTGCCAAAATGTCTATCACGCGTGCTCTAGATGTCGGCCCGGATGTCAGATGACCAAAAGCGCGACATTCCCCGGCGAGAATGAACACCCACACATACCGTAACTCGAACTCTACGTTAGGATACATTAACCTGGTGTGTGTATGGAGTCAGTGAAGTGGAAGCGGGGGGGGGGGCATTTCTTATTGAATTCGCGTTAAACCGAAGGCACTTCAAGATATACATTTAACGTTACTATTTCAACACAAACATTGGAGGATCTGGGGGACGCACAACATTTCGAGGGCAAGGTTTTATAACTTCAGGCTGAAATAGGTCGAATCACAATGATCGATTGTAATAGGAGACTGGTGATACTATTGCTTTAGGTGTCTAGCCTTCTTGTTCGTCGGTTTAAATTTTGTCGAAATTGTAGTTGTAAATCATAAAACACGTTCATCTGCCGGTACCATTCTACCAACAGATCGATCCAGACTCGCAATCATTCACTGTCAGACATGACACTGTTGCTATTACCAAATCATGTGGTGAAAAAGGCCTTCTGATTGCGTTATGTCAGACAAACAAGTCGGACAAACAGAAAAGATGCAAACACACACACATGCTAACAGATTTACAAACCTAACATAGCAGAAGACGGAGAAGTTTATAACTTCTGTCATTAACAAAGAGGCATGCTACTTTCTTGTTAGTTTCAGAGATGTGTATTTCTTGTTTGTATGCACCATCAGTTTGTGATGATTGTCAATTTCATACTCACGAGTAAGGCAAAGTGACTCAAGTGTGAGCGGGGGTAAATGTGGGAGCTGGTCTATCAGCTACGGTGGAATAATGACTGGTTACGGAAAGAAAATTACACACAGGTGGGAGGATGAAGCCACGAGGACAATGACTCCCAGCCAAAAGTATACTGACCGTGACGGGTAGATAATAACTGGCCGGGTGTAGTTTCTGACGATAATACATATTTCAACGTTAGGTTCACCGCAGTCTCAGTTTTCCCTTATTGTTGTGGAAACCCCCGGGCGGAAACGGCTCATTGACCAAACATGTCTGAACAAAAACAGTGTCTACAAAGTAAAAACAGTTTTCTAATGAAGTACCTGAATATTACAGTTTAACGGTGGGACGACACTGCTTGTTGAGCAAGGCGCTTCCGTTCTCGACAAGGCGTTCGGTATCATTGATTTATTTGCTGGTGTTTACTGGACGTCGAGAGACATTGCCAACTTATCACGTACGAACTGAATGTGTTCTGCCCAACTCCGCCGACTAAAGACTCGATGTGGCACGCCTTGAGCGCCACAAGTGGTAACAAATGGTTGACAAATGTTACCCAATTCCCGAAAACCGTATATTGGTCAATCTCGACCATAGTCGACTTTGAAAACCTGACAATTCCAATAGTATAGTAATACAATATGCCAAATACCATATATACCAAACTGCAGCCTGTTTTCTGCCTTAAGAGAAGCCACCCATAATAAGCCTCGGCGATTTTGAGCAGACCTCGGTAAACATCGGCAAACATCGGCGGGCTGTAGCCCTGAGATTTTACGCAGTCTCAATGAAAAAAAGCACGAATAAAACACAGCGAAAGAAGTGGTGACATAGGTAAAGTGAATAGAGCATCGTATAATAAGCTTCGACGATTTAGAGAAGACCTCGGTAAACATCGACTAACATCGGCGGGTGTCAGTGAAAGGGGAATTCCTAACTCGTTACGTCATTCACAGGGGAATCCCTAATTCGTGACGTCATTCACAGGGTGTTACCCCGAAAATGGCTCTTCGGGATGAATTCAGAAAGTTCAAGAAAAAGGCATCGAAAAAACTTGTAAATGGTTCAGAAAACATTCGTGTAGATCATAATTATATCGGACACCATTATATATAACCAGGTTTATTAAAATGTGAACACAAGGGATGAATGACTGATGATTGTTGTGAAATAAGCTGCGCCAAAAAACATTTGTGAAATAACATTTTCAAGCTTCTCGGGAAATTTGCACCGCTACCAATATTTCTCTCTATTTTTCTCTAAATAATTATGTTTTTATGTTTTTAAAAGTGGTTTGGTGACAAGATTTTCATTTTTGATCAAATTATAGCTAAATTTGTGAAGGTGGTGATTTAGAATTTTGGCAAAAACTGTCTTGATTTTGCAACCTGCACTTTATTACCATTCTGTTATTTTTAGTGGCTACTATTTATATTTTTGAATATCATTCTTGTGTCGCACTAGGTTTAAGCTTTCCAAAGAGCTATTATTGATGCTAATGGCTTAATATTGCGCTGAGTTGTAGTAAAATTACTTATTCGTGGTAGGTGTCAACTTTTGGCCATTTTTTAACGTAGTACATGTATACAGCTAAACATTTATTACAAAATAAAATGTGGAATAGCAAAAAGGACTCTAATATATTTCATTTTGGACAATGTGATTTTGAAGCCAAACCACAATTTTATAAGCGTTGGGTTCTTGAGAATACAGGTCCTTCAAATTATTAGAAAACAGTATCATAATATTAGTTAGTGGTCTCTGTGCACACTTTTATTGCTTCTTAATCTTTCCTATGTATTTCCCACATCCAGGGTGTCTCCTCTTGCATGGCTTCTTTTGCCTCAAAAATAACGGTGGCAGTGATTAATCTTTAATTGCTTACTAGCATGCACAACACAGTTGATCTAATCTATATATTCCGGAAATTATTAGCCGTGACCCATATAAAGATGCTTAGGCCTTTTTTAGGCTTTTTTCTGATTCTCCAAAATGCTTGTCCCAGAGGTCTAGCTTACATAATGTTCTGACAGTAACGGTTTTTTCCCAATGGTAACGGTGAATGTGAATGGAAGAAACCAACAACATTCATATAAGTATTTAGAATAAACAACAAATTTGATTATTAAATATTTTTTTTACAAAATGTCACATTTTCTGCATCTGGCCATAATTTACTCAAATTTAAATTATATTCGAATATATAGCATATCCCTTAGAGTAGCCCCAAGTCGCCCAATTGTTTTCCATGGCAGGAATTAGTTGTGCAATCAGAAACAGTTAGAGCTACAAGCTGAAGATTGATTGCATGACAAGATCTATATTTAACATTTTACATTTTATGCTAATTTGTATTCATGCAGTCTGTGTAATCAATTATAATAGAAAATTTGCACATGACAATATGTGATCAACTCTATAACATAGATCTAGCCGTTAAGAAAATTAATATTGATTTGCCCTTTTCCGTTCTTGTCGTTCGAGTCTCTCTTTTGTATGCTGTCTCACTGTCACTGAAGTGCGCTGGTGGCGATGGGAAAATATGGTTGGAAAAGCTAATTCAGGCTAGCCTCAGCTTTATAGGTTCGTCTGGTAGTCTGCCTACGTACTTAGCACACAGATCTTCCTCAAAGCAATTTGTTTCAAAGTTGGAACATACTCTGGAATGTTTGGTTGGTTTCAAATTCACACGAGCAATCTTGTGTAGCCATTGCCGCAAAGGCTGCGGGTCGCCTAATTGATAACGGTAGAAAGATTTTCTGTCTTGTTTTGCACTTGAACTGTTATAGCCAACTGATGAACAGTACACAATTTTGTTCTAAATGCAGCGATGTTTCAAATTTATCAATCAATTTCGCTCGTCACTATTTATGAGGTATTAGACCGACAGCTAGTTCCAAAGACGCACCGTTTCTCCTATGTAAACACATTTTTGGTTCAGTGGAAGGTCGTCATCGGTGACGTCAACGCCTTGCGTGTTATTGGCTAACTCTGTCACGTGTTCAGAATATGTCGACACCCGCCGGACAGGCGAAAATCAGTATTTTATAGGCCTACTGTTGATTTGCGATTTTCTCGATGATGGTTTCATTTTTTATCAAGCTCCCACAACATTGTCGGGTGACATTTGGTTTTGTGAACTCTTTAGGACGTCCAAAAATGTGACATGTCCAACAATGTAACACATGTCGAAAGGTAGTCAAGTGGTGAGCATGTTTATTTCTAGGCTTTGTACCACAGTTGCAACAGAGTCGCAAATAACAAGAATCGATTAACTAATAACAGATCTGCTACTGCATAGTCACATAATTTATATATAATTCAGGTCGCAGATTGTATTCTTTATAATATAATGTAACATTAGTATACCAAAGCATGTAACTTATTAGTATACCAAAGCATGTAACGTATTAGCATACCAAAGCATGTAACTTATTAGTATACCAAAGCATTTAACTTACTAGTATACCAAAGCATGTAACGTATTAGTATACCAAAGCATGTAATTACTCAAAGGTATGTACAATTTATGTTGGAAAACTTGGTCTATAGATACAGAAATGCCTTAGAGAGGCGTGACTATTACATGGTCTTCACAATATCATCCCCGTTTTGTATTCTATCTCCAGTGGTCCATTGCAATATGATGAGAGTAGATATAGTCACCAATATTTCTGTGCTGTCAGATACACACCCTCCCTTCCACCCCTCCTCCCCACACACATGAAACAACAAATCCAGGCCATCGCTCGATAACCCCCGTATCCAGAAAGGCTGGATCGGCCCCTGATAGACACTTTGGCAGCAGCGTTATCCGTCACCAGTTGACTGCCACAGACATCCAGTTATGCACTGAACGTTCACACAATGCAACACGTTGTATAAAGTTCATTGCAAAAAATCAAGTGTTCGACCAACTCTGCAATTGGAGGGCATGTTTTCCTCGTGTCGTGTACTTAGCGCATGTTGTAAAGTTTTTATGCATGATAACGTATGTGTGGCTTGTATGCTTGACGCTATGACGCGCGATGCCCTAATGGTATGTTCGCTAGGTGGCAGTAGTGAAAATTGTCGAATAGATTGGTACGCGGTTTGACGGTGTGAGCTGTTGACCGACCAATGGACTTCGACCGTTGTAACGATTATTGAAGGAATTATTGTACCGTGTAAAACTCAGCATTAGTGTCATTAACCACTGGCACTTGACAGTTGATTCCTTGACGAGCGGAACCCAACCAGACGCAGGTTGAAAGTTTCGTGTCTGTAAACCTTTATGAACACTTGCGAAGAAATATTTTAGCCTACATAAAAGTGATATTTTATTTTGAAATAAACAATGATCAACAATGCCAAGCAAGCCGCATCAGTCGAACGCTTTTGGAAATCGCGAGCGTCCGAGAGCCAGACAGACACGCTGTCCGAATAACACACATTTCCCTTATTTTGATCGGTAACCGAAAAATGATTATAGGAAAAAAAGAACAGAACAAATCATTTTTGGTTATACTTAGGTCCCATAAGTATTCTTTCTCTTTTTCTACGAAATCAAGCGATGTAACGACAACCTTAGCGGCTATATGCAGTGTTACTGCCACCACATTATCCTAGTGTCCCATATTATCGTCTTTGATTGCCGCCATGACGCGCGGTTGACGTTTTTTTTTTATCGTAAGGTAATTTTTTATGTTTTATATAAACTCTTCTGTTGTTTCTCTTCGTATACTTTATCATAATAACTCGCTACAACTCGCTATTAACTATGCATCCTGATATTACATAAACATATGTTTGGCATTCACCTCAATGTGTTCAGCTATGCAGATGCTTTTCTCTACACATATAAGGGTTATCTCGCTGCCCCCATTTGTATTCTACGCTTCCCTGTCGTCGCGCAGTTTTACGAAGCCCTAAAGGAAGATTCGGTTGACGCACAGTCTGTATCAACCGATCCAGACTGTCAATCATTCACTGACGTCACTGTTGCTTTCATCCAATCATGTGGCAAAAAAATCTCTTCCACGTGCGATACGTCCCGGCAAACAAGTCCGACAAATAAAAAAGCAGCATGTCACTTCGTTGTCATTTTCAGAGATGAGTACTTCTCAATTGTACCTTCCATCAGCTATTATTGTCAGTTTCATACTCGTGATGAACGAAAAAGAATTCAAGCGTGGGCGGATCTTAGTATCGGATTATGGATTCGTCTATTAATTCGCCTCATACATCGGCATGCGCTCCCTGGGAATCATTGAGGCCAAGAAAAGAAAAAGCTTGCTTAGCTATGTACGTAAAATAGACCGCTGGTTTATAATATGGTGACATAAATTCTTGGACGAAGTGTTGTTCCCGAAGAATCAGGCAATTTGTTTAGTGCTGAATGGTGATATTCGTTCAGCTGTGTCACAATACCGGAACGTATGTCACGCTACAGTTGAAAGAAGGCATAATGTAGGTGACTCCCCAGGTGTAGAGATGGTCCCTCTACTGTTGTAGAGCGGGCCGCTCTCCGGATTTAGAGGGGAACCCAGGATATAAGGATGGAGGGAAATACTGGAGGATATTGGACCAAAACAGATTATTCGGAATAAGGGATCGGGTGGAATTAAAGTTAATTAATGTTCCATGACACATGTAACAACTAAAGTGTGGGCGTTCCATATCTTCAGACTACACTAATGAAACCCTACATTGTTTTCGTCGCGTGTCCTATGGAAAAAGCAATTGGTTAAAATACGTAACCTTAACAAGAGCGATCCGTTTGTCGCCTACATAGACAACGACATATAAAGTGTCATCTGGTTTTTGCGGCCTCCACAGCTTGAAGGTCAGAATGTCACCAAGGCGGCTCTCTTTCATGTACACAGTTGTAACACACTTGACTTTTGCGGAGTAGTAATCATTATTGGCTTCGTTCAGCTTGAACAACCCCGATGTGTGCGCCAAGTAAATACAATGAAAGGCCTTAACAAAAATCACTTTGTAATGGCAGTGGTTATTAATATCAATGCAGTGATCGGTGACGCACATTGTGGATGCGAACAAGAGCGTGAGGTTATCCATCTTGGGGATCCCAGGCACTTCCGGCTTCGTATTCTCCCAACCTCTGGTTTTCATGGCATTGAGATGCATGGCCTTCCAATCACCGGGGAGAGGGACGCTACGGCCGTCCCTGACAACAACCTGATAGGACATTGTGGATGTTATCGGCGTCTTGCTTCTATTTTGCAACCTCCCGTCAATGACAATGACGTAGGAGGTGTTGCCGACATAGGGGATCGTCACGTCATGTTCAGTGAGAACGTCGAAGAAGGCTGACCCCAGGGTGGAAGACACGGGGACATTGTCGTAAAATGCCTCGTGAATCCGTGTTGTCATAACGGAAGTGACGCTTCTTGCGATCGTTAATCGACGTGTAGCTGCCAAGTAACCAGTCACGCTAAAACTTCTGACAGCCAGACCGAAGCCGTGTCCTGGTAAGAGAAGGGAACCATCAACAGAAACAGTGGTATGACAAACACAAAAAGTTATTCCTTAATATTAAAAGTAATTTTATCTTTGTTCCACGGGAGGGGGGGGGGCACTACATTGCTGCAATGGTGGGGCGGGGGGGGGGGGGGGGGGGTGGGCGCCAATGCCATAGAGGGCATATGGAGAACGAGTGAAAAACTGGGAGATTTTATGGTCACTAATTGAGAGAATTTTATTTATTTATTTTCATCTAAGCTTGAATATACAGTCAAGAGCTGCAATTTCATTTTGAACACTTTCGGTATCAACTTGAATATATGCAATAAAAGAGCTGCAATATTTCGAAAAAGTGTATATACCTAACTATGACCAGACTGAACATAATGGTGCACGCTGTGCAATCCAGTTCACAAACATGGAGTCACTGGAATATATGTTAAATTGATACGCCGTCCCATTGCAATAAAAAGAGTGGGTTGTTGTTATATTTATTTCTGCGTGCCAATATCCGTTAGTTTTCAATTACATTTAAGCGCAGAATTATGACGTTTCTGACCATACAAACCTAACACAGGCATCCGAAGGATATCAAGTTTTTTTATGGTAGCTTTCCCAGTCATTGTGGCGACGTCGGCATGGAAAGAGATATCTGATGTGCTAAAAATACAATTAAACAATAAAAACGAGCTTTGTTAAGAGTTCAATGTTTAGCCTTTGGGATATTTATACATTCTTTAATTCATACAACATATGGCCATTTTAACTATTAATATGAATGACTTTGACTGGAGTACGTTCACATTGTAAAAGGAGCTCAGCACAGCTCACAATGTAAGTTGCATTTATTCCATGCGTGGCGACATAATTATCCAAGAGCTTCACCGATCATAACGACCACAAGAAAAGTACTGGTGGGATAAAATTGAATCGAGCGAACTACAATAAATGTAACTCAGTTTTTTTTCCTGGAGTTATGTTTTGAGGGTTGTCATGTTCTTTTATTTTTTCTAAGCAATGTCAGTTTCGCAGCCATTGTTTACTGACAGGGCCGCGGGACGGTTCAAATCACACGATTCAGTTACACGATTTCAACCACCTTTAGATCTAATGCTCATGTACCACTTAACACGACCATCGTTGCTTGTAAAATTAAAGTTGCATGTCTAGCTCTTTCCCGCCGAAACTAATGAGGTCAAAATACATATAAGAATCAGTCCTTGAATCATTCAAGACTTCTTTTATCTATACTCCACCCATACCAGACTGCCAAATAGTGTCTCTTAGCCTTGCCTGTGATATCAATTTACCACAAGTTTTCATTTTAGTGGTAAACGTCATCAGTTTGTGTGCTTCGCGATGCTTTGGTATAAGTAGCAGTGCCGCGACCGAGTTCTGTGGTGTCCCGGGATAGACACGTTTGCCCCACCACAGCCGAAACGGCGATGTTTATCAGGTTTCTGAATTTATAGAATGAAACAATCGAGTTTTCTGCAAATTTTGATATAAATTTCGCCTAGGCTTAGTTTTGGCGGGAAAGAACTCCACATGCCACTTTAAGATCGGTCGTTAAATTAGCATGTCAAAATTACTATTATTAGCTTGTCACTCAATCCCCTGTATATGAAACCATCTCAGCTAAAGTTTGTTGTAAGTTAGCCAGCAATGAATGTGTACGCGCATATGAAATGAGGAATTGACATTGACGCAACCTATCCCCCTCTCAAAGTGCCGGCAATGCTACCACCTATGGACATGACAGATGACAAGATAAACAGATCGGTGGATAGAGGGAAAGTTATAGGGGTCTGGAAGTGGTAAATGACACGCGACACAGGCATATTTGAAAAATCGACATTCGACATGGACCCCTAAATTCTGACACCGGGGTTCTAAAAAAGTGCCATCGACACAGATTTTTGTAAAAAATAACACTGAACTGAGCCAAAAAGTGACACGGAACGTCGTGAAAAATCGACATTCGACACTGATAATTTTGCAAAATCGACAGCGGACACTAGACATCTCTTTCCAGACCCCTAGTTATCTGCTTCATTCGCGTGAAATTAGTCATTATAGCAGCATATACATTCTCTGATGGTGAGTAAGCCAAATTATGTTGGGTCTTGGGTTGAAGTTGACAAATATAAACTGATTATATACTGACCTATGAACAAATTCTTGTAAAATTAGAAAACGAGGCGTATTTTTGATGCAGACTGTTGGTCCATATCGGACCTTTATTATCAACATGAACATAGCATTTTTCAAAGGGTGTTACAGTAACTGTCGCATGTGATATTATTACATGACTATGACACATTAAATGACACATAATACATATCCGCATACAACTGAAGAAGTTCAGTTACATTGTATGATGTTAAATTTAAAGTAGATCTACACATATAATAATAATGCCGAGAAACGTGCCAAGTGTGGCGTCTTCTGTAAAGATGTGAATGGAATAACATTAACTGATTGATACTTAAAGCCGAATAAAGAAGTACTCACTCGCCATGTTCCAGCTCCTTTGTAATGTTTGTAAGCGAAATACCTTTGAGTAATGCATAACTATCCATCATCTAGAGATTTCCTTGCATTTACTTGTGGCAAACCTGTGGAAGAGGCAACACTAAGAGTGGATGATACATGCAAACAAACCCCATACTCGGGGATTTGTGATTAGTGGTCAGGGATTAGGCATTAGAGATTAGGGATTAGCTGAAGGTGTGTCAGGTAAGTACTGCGTTCTTCTTAGAGAAACATATTCAGCGTGTGAATATTTTGTGTTAAAAACAAATATGTGTCCTCTTAAATCACTTTTTACTCGTGTAACAAATGCCACGCGGCTAGAGAGATGTTCCGGACTGAAATAGTTAATCAATGTAGGGTCCAATTTTCCTCCTACGTATTTAATTTAAGTGAAAACAGGGTAGCCACTCTAATTTTAGGCCATAGACCAAATCTGGATGAATACTCCGATGATTTAGACTTGTTCACCATGATAAGTGGCAGGGCATGGCAGGCGCTGTCCTTTGAGCCGCGTCTGCCCTATACTAATGACGACAGTATTGTAAAATGACATTGTAAATATTTAATTGTGTGTTAATATTCATCATTGTTTTACTATTATTACTGTTGCCGTTATTACTGTGTTATTTATGTATTTGTCTGTAATTGTGTACGTTGCTTGAGCTTTCCAGCGAATGGAGGAAAATAACTGACATACATACGTACATTGGCAGATATATCGGTGAAGCTTATTGACAATTATTGTGTTGACAAGATGGTGACATAGGAGAAAAGTTACGCTAAGATTGAAACTTATGACAGCTAGTACCAGTATGGTGCAAGTGTAAACGGCACCGTCAGCGTTTAGGCAAGAATAACATAAACGTGATATTTATTGATTTATATCATTTCATTTGGAAGTAACGGTAGCCATACCGAGAAATATTAAATGTAAAGGATAAAATCACGTACGCCAAGAGCACGTAATACGACTCGGCAAGATGGCTTTAAGAAATCCAGCAAAGATGGTTCATATCCTTGGGCAGTTTATATATTACATGCATAAAGAAGAATAGAAAAAAGGCCGTTAGTCCTTTAAATCGGTCACGTCAAGAACATGGGTCGAGTTATATGTGTAGCTGTTGGTTGCCATACAATGCTTCTGATGCTCGCTTTTCCCTGGTACGTGGTTAAAATAACCATACTTGTACATAAGTATGTTTTATATTTTAGTGTAAATAATAAAGATTAAAAGTAAAGGTCTCTGTATTTCTACACGATATCTTGCACCATGTCGCTATATCTTGATCATATTAGATGATATGAGAAATTCAGCATATATGCCACAGCCTAGGCTTCATAGCGCGGAACACTCAGGTTAGGGGCAATGTTGATGCCGATAAATAGTACCAACACACGTATGTCAATTTAATTGATAATATTAATTTTGGCTTTATTTATGTGGTTATCGCTTACCATAGCAATTTGAATGTCATAGATAATTGGATTTAATGCGTCAATCGCGTACCATAGCTAGCAATGACAAGCGCTGCAGAGTGGAGCTAAAGTGCTCAACCAGCGTTTGCTGGGCACACAACCACCATGGAGAGGTATGGAAATACGTTAGCGTGATGTGATGTAGTCTGTGCAGATGAATGGAAATAACACCATGTGTTATACTTGAAAGTTTGTGAGCAAAATACAACTGCAATATGGGACTTACCTAGTTACATCACGAGCCTTCCACAGGTGAATTGGTTGGACCTTGACCCCTTGAGCAATACCCGGGATTCGACTATGACCACCCGTTGGAAATAAATATATATATATCCGCTAGCCTGCATTCGATAATACACATGCGCGACGGCCTTGGAGGGGTAGAGGGTTGGGGGGAGGGGTAGAGGGTTGGGGTTGGGGGGGGGGGGCTTCTCCCCTTTCACACCTAAGATGCAATGCTAAAAGCGAGATCACTTGGTAATGAACACCGAGGAAGAAGTGGCAGATGTGGAAAACGTTCATGACGAATGTGACTCCGCCCCCACTCTCCATCTTTTGTTTGTGTTACAAGTGCCCCCCTTCTAATATAGCTGCTCTTGTCCTTCTAAATGCAATTGTACCACCATTACCCTTCTGACATGTTATGTCATTATTAAGTGAAACATAATTCCTAATACTGTGATGTGTGATTCCTAATATCGAAATGTGTTTATTTCTTAACACAGAGATGTGTAAGTCAGGATATGCGTATGTCTCTATTAGGAGATAACATGAAATTTGTTCTCTGCACAGTGGCACCAACATGTTACTGTACTTGTAGCCTTCCTGTACAGCCATACACGTCTGGCCCCTTATAGTCCCAGTTGCGGGCCCTGACGTTGCCAGAGTGGTATCCTCAGCGTGGATAGGTGGTGGCGGGATCCAAACCTTGCTTGTCCCAAGTCCCCTCAGCATTAATATGGCTGGGGGGAACCCTGAGGGTGCCACTGTGGTTCTCTCATGCTTTGATAGTGGGTGAGGGAATCCTGAGGGCCAGAGTGGTTCCCTCAGCTTTAATATTTGTAGGGGGAATCTTGACGTTACCAGGGTAGTCCCCTCAGCTGTCATAGGGGTGTGGGGAATCCTGAGGTTACCAGGGTGGTCCCCTCAGCTTAAATAGGTGTGGGGACAATCCTGAGGTTGCCAGGACGATCCCCTCAATTTTAATAGGGGGTGGGGGTAATCCTGAGGTTGCCAGGGTGGTCCCCTCAGCTTTAATGGGAGTGGGAGGAATTCTGAGGTTGCCAGGGTGGTCCCCTCAGCTTAAATAGGGTGGAGCACTCCTGAGGTTGCCAGGGCGATCCCCTCAGTTTTAATAGGGGGTGGGGGGAATCCTGAGGTTGCCAGGGTGGTCCCCTCAGCTTTAATGGGAGTGGGAGGAATTCTGAGGTTGCCAGGGTGGTCCCCTCAGCTTAAATAGGGTGGGGCAATCCTGAGGTTGCCAGGGCGATCCCCTCAGTTTTAATAGGGGGCGGGGGGAATCCTGAGGTTGCCAGGGTGGTCCCCTTAGCTTTAATGGGAGTGGGAGGAATCCTGAGGTGGTCAGGGTGGTCCCCTCAGCTTTAATAGGGGTGGGGGCAATGCTGAGGTTACCAGGATGGTCCCCTCAGCTTTAATAGGTGTGAGAGGAATCCTGAGGTTGCCAGGGTGGTACCCTCAGCTTTAACAGGGGTGGGGGAGTCCTGAGGTTACCAGGGTGGTCCCCTCAGCTTTAATGGGAGTGGGAGGAATCCTGAGGTTGCCAGGGTGTTCCCCTCAGCTTTAATAGGGGTGGCGGAGTCCTGAGGTTACCAGGCTGGTCGCCTTAGCTTTAATGGAAGTGGGGGGAATCCTGAGGTTACCAGGGTGGTTTCCTCAGCTTTGATAGGGTGTGGGAGGAATCCTGAGGTTGCCAGGGTGGTCCCCTCAGCTTTAATAGGTTTGGGGGGAATCTGAGGTTGCCAGGGTGGTTCCCTCACCTCTGATAGGGGGTGATGGAATTCTGACGTTGCTAGTGCAGTCCGTTTATGGGTGGATGGGTTCCTGGTCTAGTATGAATAAGGGGTTGAGATCATGAGCCGGGATCGATAAGTTTGAAGGCGAGAAGAAGCTCGAAGGTTTAGAAGTGGATGGTGAGAGGGATCAAAAATGAACATGCTGTGTGCGGAAATGGATTACATGTATACTGTTAGAATAAACAAGCAAAACGTAAAATTGGTTTTCTCTGTTTTACGTCCATAACCAGTGGTGTCAGACTAAAGGCCGCCACAATAATAAAAGAGGCATATCATGAAGCATAAATACCGAATAAACATATTAAAGAATAACTGTAATGGTGAAGTTAATTCTTAAATAACCAGAAGAATGATATCCAAAGTCACAGTGATTGCCAATGATCCTAAATTCAAAGATGTCTGTAAGTATAGATTAGTCTCAATAAAGCGTATGCACAGATTATACTTGATACCGCTATATATATACATTATAAAATATATTTCACTGATTTATTAATAGGAATACAAAATTAAAGGCAACAGAGAAAGAGTTAACAAAGCCATATGTTCTCTCTAGTCTACAAAATGTGTTGCAATTGCCATTTTTTGATGTAACATATTATCTTATATCACCTGATCATGCATGAGAACACGTGAATGTTACCCCACCCACAATTCCATGACAGTGACCAGGTCAGACTGTCAGTGGTGGTTTGACAGATTCCTGAAAGATAAAGTCACAAATACCGAACGAAATTAGGACTTATCGTTGGTTTCTTAGTAACTTACTTCCAGATTGAGGATTGACAACCATGTTTCTCCTTCGAGCAATTGGAGCAGCAAATGTATGGTGCTGCCGAAAACCCAAAAGCACCAGACTGCATGGGTGTGAATTTCAAAAGCACTCCAACAAGTGGGTGGGGGTGGGAGGGTGGGGGGGGGGGTGTAATCCTGTCCGTCAGAAACACATCAGGATATCATTGATATTGGGGTTTTTCAGTACGCACATGAAGACGGTATATTTCCTTAAGGCGGTCGATGAGTTATTCATGAAGAAACATTGGTCCTGTCTATGCACCCCTACGCACCCCCCCCTCCCCGCCACCCCCATCCCCCGCACGATTCTTGCCACACAGCAAAACACGGACGTCACGGCGTATAATACACGCGACATCAGAATGAATAATGCCAGTTTAAAGGCCAGAGGCCGCAAACATGTTTATGACGACGATGGATGAGCATGTCATAACGGTCGCGTTTATTTGTATACATCACACGGCAAACGTGTACGTTATGATAATTTGTCGGAAGACTCATTCTCTTTGGCTTTTCGGCATTTAGGTGGCAACTCCACATCCGGTTTTCATATTTGGCAAAACCAATTAGGGGCCAGGAAAGAGACGCGGCGTGGGTTCAGATCCATATGCTCCGGTAGCCATTTTGAGAGTCGCAACGACAGAAAATTTTCGACAAACCTGGTGTTACCGTTATGAGTCTCACTCATATCGCCACCCATTGATCGGCATAAGCGATATCCTCGACGCACAAGCCGCAGATATCCAACACCGGTCAGCGTCTCTTTCACAATCAGCAATAATGTATACATCTCCATATGCTTCAGTTAAACACAACCAGGCTGAAGACAAAGATCGTTACGGCGGAGACGAGCAGAATAAAGATGATGAGGAAGAAACGGTCTAGAACCTGAGCCACTTCGCTCCATTGACCCTGGACGGACTCAGTCTCCTGCCGGGAACATTTCGACATTTGCATTTCCCGTAGAATGGCGTCGAGTTTACGAGTCACATCGGTTAAGCTGTTATATTCCACGCGATCCACGGTCGTTATATCATGCATATTATTGTCTGGCCTCTGAGTGAGGAGTTTCTCTGATTGGTAGTGACAGTTGTTCGCGTCAGACGGATTTTCCTGAAATCAGTAAAAAATTACAATAAGAGAAAAGGGAACGCCAACGAACATTGCACAAATAACATCTTTGCACCATTGCAGTAACTTGATGTTGCTATGATTAAAAAAATAATGCTTTATTAGTGCTCTTCAGAGCATTCTTTCTCCATAAAAAGTGAACTGATCGTAAGTTATTAGTCTTAATTAAAATGTAAAAAAAGCATCATCCGCCTTTGTATGTGGATGACGACAAACACAAGAAATTGAACCCAGGGCACGAATGTTTTCCGCTGGGAAACGGATTATTTCGTTATTTCTAGCACATGATACTATTTTATGAAATCAACAGAAGTGTAACTGTACCATTTGTAGTCCATAAATTTTTATTTTTCTTTTGGGTCAGGGTCCACAGTGCACGGTGGATCTAAGACGTGTTAGGGGATTGCACCCCCCACCCCTCTCCTGGGAACTTGAGCATATACTGTAAAGGTCGGGCTTCCCAAAGAATTATATTGGAAAGAGAAATTGCGTAGATGTAACCCCCCCCCCCACTCACACCCCCCCCCGCCCCTTCCAAAATCGTAGATCCGCCGCCGCAGTAGTATATAGTTGGCTTCCATTTAAGTGTTGTTAGATGCTTGCCAAAGTACCTTCATACAGAACAGCCTTCTTGCTGAACCTAGGATGTGTCGTTGGACCCAAGGCGGAGGAGGACGTCCTTTGGTTCCCTGGTAGTGACAGTTCACCACTAAAATGGACATAATCGTCGACAAGGAAAGCAGTCCCGTCGCCGCACCGGTAAATTTATCTGCAACACAACCAATAAGCTGCGTCAACAATTAAACAACCATTACCAGATTTAATTGAGATATGACGAGGCGGCCACCCGTCTATTTCGTTTATTAGAGTCACTTGTGCGTTCAATAATACCACATACACGCAACACAAATAACAGAAATATTCATCTCATCCAGACATCATGGCTTATAAGTGACTTCAAATTGAACAATATAATTGAGTATGATTGAACAATATAATCATCATTTGTAATCTCACTAATCTCACCAAACAACGTCCAAACCAATTCTGAACATAATTTGTATTTACGAAAACAGCAGCATTTTATGGCCAAAATCATGGTGGCATCTAAAATTGCTAGTCTGTGGTCTGATGAGTGCGACAATAGTCAATAGTGGTCATGCTGATCTTGGGTGTGTTTATTCTCCCTTAAACGGGGAATAATTCAGTTGATTACGCACAAATAAGTGAGGTAGTTAACGTATTTTCCAGCTTTGTTTCAGTTGTAACATTCAGTTGAGAAGTTGGAGAATTATCTGCACAACTAATTGTTAACCCATATTTTAATGAAACATTGTGTGACTCGTTGAACACGTTGAGCCATAATCAATTAAAAAAAGGACTGAAAGAGTGATGAACTATGTCTATGCTTCGGGCAGCAGTCGGGCAGCCGAGCAGGCGAAGTCGATCGTCATCTCATTAGTTCCGTCATCATGCTTTACATTGCAGGCGTCAATTCCGAGGCGAGAACATTGGGGACGCGTTTAGAGGTAATTCGGGGCGATATATAATTGGCATATCGTAACAACATGACAACAAAAAGACCATCAATTTCTAGCCACGAATAAAAGGTAAGAATACTCTCCCGTTCCCTTCCCCCATTTTTGCACATCTTGGATCAGCCCGTGATTGCCGTGTCTACCTAACCAGGAAGCCGACTTTGATGGGATACCGTTATAAATCGTTCGTGACGTTTCCTACCTAACCAGGGGACGACTTCTGACGTGGCCGGGATGTTCTCCATGATGATGAGCATGAAGACGGTCATGGCGAGCAGGACTGTGACCCCGAGGGACACCTTCTCCCCGCTGTCCGGCGGCACCAGGAAGACTAGACTGCCCACCAGGAAGAGGCAGACGGCCGGGAAGAGCAGGTTGTAGAGGTAAAACATCGGCAGGCGCTTGATGTCCAGTGTGAAGCGGACATCGGCAAATGGTTCTTCGCAACACGGGTAGTGATTCACTTGTTGGTGACACGGTGCCCCCATGAGGGTCCATTCCCCGTTGAGGACCATGTTATCTGTGTTTACCCTGTCTTGCTCGCATGTCAGGTTCAGTTCAGACTCTGTGTAGGTCCAGGAACCGAAATGGAACACGCAGCGCTGCTCGTCGAAAGGGTAATGCGCGATGTCCACTTTGCAGGAGCTCTTTAGCAAGGCCGAGGTCACCCAGAAGACGGAGCCATCCGCCGAGACGATAGCGTTAGTTTCGGAGAACAGGTTCACGGATGTGCGACTGTCATCAACGCTGTGAAGAAAGGAGAAGCTGTATGTTTACATATCTTAGTTATTATATTTTTTGTCGCGCCGGGGGTATACCGGTGACGTCACAAGATACATGTGGTATAGTTTAAACGTTCTTGCCGAGAACCCTGTGTATCTATTAATAATTAGTGCTTAAAAGCACGATTTTTTACAAACATAGAAAACATTGTGTCAATACATTAACACAAACACGGCAATTAGGATATAAGAAATAACGATTTCTCCCATCGAGACATGAAGACCTTTAATTTATTTTGTTCACACAGGATATATTGCTCTTTGGTTTTATGATATTTTATATTATTTGGCTAACAGGAACGCACCATTTATGCAGTCGACCGGTCTGTCGGATCCTAAGGTCTTAGGTGAAGCATCTACAGTATCAGATGTGGCTGAGTGCCACCACTCTGTGAGGGCTTTCTAGAAACTACGTACTACGATACAATTGCTGAATCTGTGAATGAGAGCGAATCTACCTCCGCGCATTAATCGCACAAACCACTCTCCGCGTGGAAGGTTTATAAAAGCAGGATAAATCATTATAAATAAAGGCCCATGAAGGACCACACCTCATTGTCGCTTCAATGGGTATGGGAATCCCACACACCTCATAAATACATCAGTTCCACATGGATATATGTTACTCCAGCAACGTCGCGGTAACTTAAAACAAGTGTGGTGCATGCACCTGTTGGCTCATGCTATTGGCTCATGCCTCCTTACAATGCCAAGCAAATATACAAGCCTCACACATCCATATAGCTTGCGTATCCAGGGAAACCGAGCCCGTCTTTGCCTACCGATGCTGTTTTCCCGACACATATACTAAGCCAATAAGCCCCACTAGTTGCCTCGGCCATCAGGCGGCTTGTCACACGACACATGTTGCTCGCCACTTGATCAAGTTTCATCCTGTTTATGAAACATCTTGCCTCTGTATGTAACACATTGACTCCAACACCTGGCATCTGTCTTAGATCTGGGCTCTAACCGTGAGGGGATGGTTATTGTAGAACCACCCGCAAGCTTAAACTACAGCGGACCCCTTTTTGTATCCTGTCAGACCCGAACAACCGTTCTTCTTCACTACAAGGCGAGTGTACACTACACTACACTCCATCATTTCTCAACGCCGCAGTATCCTCCATGGGGTGAGACCGTGTCCCAGCTGTTACTAGGTGTCAGTGTGTCTTACGAGTGAGAGCTCACAGCGGCAGCATACTCCTGCCTAACCCCCCCCCCCCCATTACATCGTACCACCTATACCCTCACCCACCCTCCCTGACCACACCAAACGCCTTTTCTTAAGAGCAGGAGGAGACGAATCGTGCGAGTATGATTGGTTGAAAAACAATTGTAGAGCAGCTGTGACACCACCACGTAATGACTTTGCTCTTTGTCAATAAATAACGCAGGTTTTAACCCCGTTAACACATGTTATATTCTTAAAATGCAAGTAGTAGGAATACGTATAGCATATTCTGATTTTCTAACATTCCTAGCATAAACAATTCATAATTATATACATATATATATAATTATATATATATATAGTATTATGTACTCTCCAGTGACATATCCAACAGTGTACATGCGGACGGATCCAGCGGGTGCACGCCTCCAACCGCCTGGGTCGACCCTTGTACTTGTTTTTTGAGATACACATGCATGTATCCATCTGGCCCTAACCTCCACCTGTGACCTTGGAAGTTTATTGGCATGCATTTGGACAAAAGCGGCATGACACACCAACACATGTTATACTGGCTCCATCATGGACTGATATGCCATTGTTTTACCTGGTGTAAAGTATTATATCCGGCCTCCAAATTCTGCTTGACTGGACATGTATCTTTGCCACTCCGCCGTAGTCGGAAGAATTCCATGTCATAAACTCGTCTCTCCATCCCTGTAAAAGAGTTGTCAGATGTAACATAATCCTCCAAAGACCAGAGTTACGCATATATATGTCAACCTGTGGCGGTTTCACCCTTTCATTTCAATATCCCATGTATGCACGAAAGTGACACAAAACATCAATCCATCATCACATATACCAAGTTATGTGCTGAGACGACAATGGTGATATGTCCTTTTAACCTGATATGACACACATGTCTTCACATATCCAAGGGTCACCCTGTTCGGCTGATGTCGGATGCTCTGTGCTAAGCGGCTTGTGCGTGGTTCAACCATTCCCATTGTCTCGATATGACGTTTACGGGTATGGAAGGGGTAAATGGCGACACAGGAATATTTGACAAATCGACATTCGACATTGAACGTCAAATGCTGACACTGAGGATCTGAAAAAAGACTTGAAAAAAGGACACTGAACTTTGAAAAAAGGCGACACGGAAAGTGGTGAAAAACCGACATTCGACACTGAGAATTTAGAAAAATCGACACTGGGCACCGGACCTCCCAACCCTCCTCTTCCATAACCCTACCTTTAGATAGTAGTTCGTCCTGACGGCCATCAGACCTGATAACATAGGCCTACTGGCTACTGTTCAAGGATAGCTTTACGTACATGGCGGGCTGATGACGATGAACATAATGACATGGCGGGGCGGAGGTCAAGTTCGCGAGGTCAATATATAGCCACGTGGCCGCAGTTGTAGGGCGGACAGTAACACACTGTTCCACGGCTAAGCCAGAATATTTTTATTGTCAAATAAACACGATAAATGGTGATGGAACTCGACAGTTCGCGAATCACCAGTCAACCATAAAACCCGAATTGACGATTGGAGTTGCACCTAACGCCGATTCCTGGTACCATAAAAACACCCCCATGCGGTAATGGTGGAGGGGGTGGTCGATAGGGCGCTACTGTTTATAGAGCGAGGGGCAGGTGGGCGGATGGAGGGGATGGAGAACGGGGCGCAACTGTTTATAGAGTGAGGGGTTGGTGGGCTGGAGGGGATGGATGGGGGAGGGCAGAAGGGTGGTGGTTGTGTAATCTCGCTGTAGTATCGTCGCAACATTGAGCTCTCGGACGCAGCCTCGGTCTGAGTAATATTATTCGGGTGCATTAGCCAAGTGCAGCACAGGCTTTCATCCAGCCGTACTATGTTCAAATTACCAAGACAGTCACAGCTCCATGCGACCACCTAATCTGCTAATTGCGATACGACCGTTCCATGGGTTTAACTGATGGCAAGAAAGGGCTAATTATATGCATTCAATTTGATCTAAGAGTAATAATGCCATAGATTCAATTTCTTACCATTTGATAAAATGTTAATGCCACCACATTGAATTCATCGAGAATATCAATTTTATACTTACGAAGGCCAACCAAACCAATGTTATCAACACCTGTTCCTTCTCCATCTGCAGACAAGAATGAAAGAGTAGATTGGGGTTATCTTTCTTGGAAGAGAGAATAACTAGATAACCGTAACCGATTTCATTTGGCACACAATAAATAAATTAGCTAGGACATCGTTGTAACATATTATGCAAAAGCAGTTAATTATTGGGAAATATCTGCATAGACGTAGTCTAGTTTACCATGTCTCTGATCTGGCCGAGGTTCATTCTGATGGTGACGTCGGTGGCTGTAGCGGCGTCGATCACCGGTCTGACGTCACGTTCATATCCGGCGTCAGTCAACAGCTTCTTGATGAGTTGTCGGTGGTGTTCGGTGGCCATGACCGCCAGGGCTAGACGGGACACAAACAGTACTCGCTCTCGATATAAATAACATCTGGGTAGTCATATGTGCCATATTACACTTCCATGGCGGCCCAGCGGCCGCACAGTGCATCAATTGCCTGATGTCGCATTAAACACACAAAAACGGTTGATATTGCATGTGTAAATATGAAGTGTTTTAGCTCGCATTTCAATGCCAATTTCAGATAAATAGATTAAATGGATACACATTGATACACAGGAGTGGATACAGGACACCATGCAATCACATTCAGGGGCGGAGTGAGGTGGGTAGAGCTGGCAATGATGCTGCTGTCATAAGCGGCTCTCCTCCCTTCATCTGCAAGCCAAGCAATTTGTGTCTTTCGGAAAAAGGAAAGTTTAGTTCTAATGATTTAAGCAGCATGATTCCTTCGATAACATCCAGTCTCGCACCCCAATGCAACAGGAAGCATACTGTTTTAGGAAAAACAGTGACGCTTGCATTATCCCATATCAAAAGCCCTGACTCAGACATCGGTGCCATGTCATCCCACCTTTCAACCATTACCTACAAACGCCTCCATTATCTATGCAACACCTTTTAGAATGGTCGTCGCGATTGGAGAGTTATAATGCTTTCACACAAAGAGAAGCATACCATTATCGGGTACAGCACCACGCATTATAATATTTGCCCCCCCCCCCTCCCAACCACCAACACCACCACGATGTCCATTTCCAGCCATTGGGCGATATTAGGGTCACAAACACGAAGCTCACTGTACTTCGCACATTAATGGA
>OZ025258.1:25131822-25160772 GCA_964019135.1 Arenicola marina | reverse complement strand
GTGGAGGGAGGGCAATGTAAGGGTAGGGGTGGAGGGAGGGCAATGTAAGGGGAGGGGGTGGAGGAGGGCAATGTAAGGGGAGGGGTGGGGGGAGGGCAATGTAAGGGGAGGGGCGGGTGGAGGGCAATGTAAGGGGAGGGGTGGGGGAAGGGCAATGTAAGGGGAGGGGTGGGGGGGAGGGCAATGTAAGGGGAGGGGTGGGGGGAGGGCAATGTAAGGAGAGGGGCGGGTGTAGGGCAATGTAAGCGTTTGGAGGGCAATGTAAGGGGAGAGGCGGAAGGAGGGCAATGCAAGGGACATGCTTACTTAACAATGGGAGTCAAACAAAGTTGAGTAAAGGTCCAGCTAGTACACGGCTGTGCCGGGCGCAAGATCCTCAGGTTGCGGCCGAAGCGACATCAGCAAAAGTCAACCCGTCAACCCCCTTACGGAATGATATTGAAGGCATCAATCTCTATCCATTATTCACTAAGCACTATGCACCATATTTAACGCAGTATGCAGTATGCATAGTGCAATGTGAGTAAAAAGCAATATGCTTATTCTAAAATGCCGTATGTACGCCAGAGTATGCGCATTGCGCATAGACAATGATGATTCACGTTGCATTATGAATCTAGGACGCATGACGCTAATATAACTCGATCGTCGTAGTAGGTAAGGCCTACCGCCAGAAAACAGCCTCTTAATTTAGTGACGGTAGCTGGCTGGGGGTCGAGGGTAGATACCTAGGTGTAGATGGCTGGGTTGATGGAAGGGGGGTAGATGGCTGGGGGTGGATGGAAAGGGGTGACCAGAGCACTCATTGCGAGCGCTCCAGCCCACTGAGCTGTCGCGCCGCCCTATGGCTGGGGGTAGATGGAAGAGGTAGATAGCGGGGGGTAGATGGAAGGGGGTAGACGGCTGGGGGTAGATGGCTCGGGGTAGATGATAGGGGGTAGAGGGCTGGGGGTAGATGGCTCGGGGTAGATGATAGGGGGTAGAGGGTTGGGGGTAGATGGAAGGGGGTAGATGGCTCGGGGTAGATGATAGGGGGTAGAGGGCTGGGGGTAGATGGAAGGGGGTAGATGGCTCGGGGTAGATGATAGGGGGTAGATGGCTGGGGGTAGATGGCTCGGGGTAGATGATAGGGGGTAGATGGCTGGGGGTAGCTGTCTGGGGGTCGATGGAAGAGGTAGATGGCTGGGGTAGATGGCGCGGGGTAGATGGAAGGGGGTAGATGAAAGGGGGTAGATGGCTGGGGGTCGAGGGTAGATACCTAGGTGTAGATGGCTGGGTTGATGGAAGGGGGGTAGATGGCTGGGGGTGGATGGAAAGGGGTGACCAGAGCACTCATTGCGAGCGCTCCAGCCCACTGAGCTGTCGCGCCGCCCTATGGCTGGGGGTAGATGGAAGAGGTAGATAGCGGGGGGTAGATGGAAGGGGGTAGACGGCTGGGGGTAGATGGCTCGGGGTAGATGATAGGGGGTAGAGGGCTGGGGGTAGATGGCTCGGGGTAGATGATAGGGGGTAGAGGGCTGGGGGTAGATGGAAGGGGGTAGATGGCTCGGGGTAGATGATAGGGGGTAGAGGGCTGGGGGTAGATGGAAGGGGGTAGATGGCTCGGGGTAGATGATAGGGGGTAGATGGCTGGGGGTAGATGGCTCGGGGTAGATGATAGGGGGTAGATGGCTGGGGGTAGCTGTCTGGGGGTCGATGGAAGAGGTAGATGGCTGGGGTAGATGGCGCGGGGTAGATGGAAGGGGGTAGATGAAAGGGGGTAGATGGCTGGGGGTAGCTGGTTGGGGGTCAGGGTGTAGATGGCTTAGGGTAGATAGAAGGGGTAGATGGCTCGGGGTAGATGATAGGGGGTAGATGGCTGGGGGTAGATGGCTCGGGGTAGATGATAGGGGTAGAGGGCTGGGGGTAGATGGAAGGGGGTAGATGGCTGGGGGTTGATGGCTGGGGGTAGACGGCGGGGGGTAGGTGGCTGGGGGTAGATGGCTGGGGGTAGACGGAAGGGGTAGATGGAAGGGGGTAGATGGCTGGGGGTAGCTGGCTGGGGGTCGATGGATCGGGGTAGATGGCTTGGGGTAGATGGCAGGGGTAGATGGCTCGGGGTAGATGATATGGGGTAGATGGCTGATGGTAGATGACTGGGGGTAGACGGCTCGGGGTAGATGGCTGGGGGTAGATGGAAGGGGTAGCTGGCTGGGGTCGATGGCTCGGGGTAGATGGCTCGGGGTAGATGATATGGGGTAGATGGCTGATGGTAGATGACTGGGGTTAGACGGCTCGGGGTAGATGGCTGGGGGTAGATGGAAGGGGTAGCTGGCTGGGGGTCGATGGCTCGGGGTAGATGGCTTGGGGTAGATGGAAGGGGTAGATGGCTCGGGGTAGATGATAGGGGGTAGATGGCTCGGGGTAGATGGCTGGGGGTAGACGGCTCGGGGTAGACGGCTGGGGATAGATGGCTGGGGGTAGATGGAAGGGGGTAGATGGAAGGGGATAGATGGCTTGGGGTAGATGGCTGGAGGTAGATGGCTGGGTGTAGATGGCTGGAGGAAGATTGCTGGGGGTAGATGGCTGGGGGTAGATGCCTGGGGGTAGATGGAAGGGGGTAGGTGGTTGGGGGTAGATGGAAGGGGGTAGATGGCTGGGTTACATGGCTTGGGGTAGATGGCTGGGGGTAGATGGAAGGGGGTAGATGACTTGGGGTAGATGGCTGGGGGTAGATGCCTGGGGGTAGATGGAAGGGGGTAGGTGGCTGGGGGTAGATGGAAGGGGATAGATGGCTGGGTTAGATGGCTGGGGGCAGATGGCTGGGGGTAGATGGAAGGGGGTAGATGGCTGTGGGTAGATGGAAGGGGGTAGATGGATGTGGGTAGATGGAAGGGGGTAGATGGCTGGGGGTAGATGGATGTGGGTAGATGGAAGGGGGTAGATGGAAGGGGGTAGATGGAAGGGGGTAGATGGAAGGGGGTAGATGAATGTGGGTAGATGGAAGGGGGTAGATAGCTGGAGGTAGATGGCTGGGAGTAAATGGCCGGGGGTAGATGCCTGGGGGTAGACGGTTGGGAGTAGATGGCTGTGGGTAGATGAAAGGGGTAGATGGCTCGGGGTAGATGGAAGGGGATAGATGGCTGGGTTAGATGGCTTGGGGTAGATGGCTGGGGGTAGATGGAAGGGGTAGATTGCTGTGGGTAGATGGAAGGGGGTAGATGGCTGGAGGTAGATGGCTGGGAGTAAATGGCCGGGGGTAGATGCCTGGGGGTAGACGGTTGGGAGTAGATGGCTGTGGGTAGATGAAAGGGGTAGATGGCTCGGGGTAGATGAAAGGGGTAGATGGCTGGGGGTAGATGGAAGGGGGTAGATGGCTGTGGGTAGATGGAAGGGGGTAGATGGAAGGGGGTAGATGGAAGGGGATAGATGGCTGTGGGTAGATGAAAGGGGTAGATGGCTCGGGGTAGATGGAAGGGGATAGATGGCTGAGTTAGATGGCTTGGGGTAGATGGCTGGGGGTAGATGGAAGGGGTAGATGGAAGTGCGTAGATGGCTGGGGGTAGATGGAAGGGGGTAGATAGCTGGAGGTAGATGGCTGGGAGTAAATGGCCGGGGGTAGACGGTTGGGAGTAGATGGCTGGGGGTAGATGAAAGGGGGAGATGGCTGGGGGTAGATGACTGGGAGAAGATGGCTGGGGGTAGAGGGCTAGGGGTAGAGGCCGGGTGCTTGTAGGGCCACTTCTCTGACGTATGTGGCTTGAGGCGTACGTAGTTTCACATGATAATCATTTTTTGGTCCTTTGTTCCGATACGATCTATGCACTAAACTGGCCTATAGTGCCAAAGGTAACTTTACGTCTGGTGTCTGCCCTCACTTTCAAGAACCCATCACTTTTATAATCTAAAAGCAACCAGGAAGGTAAAAGTTTTTACCGCTGCGTCATGTAGTGAGCTAACGTTACTATACAACAAAACCAAAGCGATGTATCGATGGCATGTAGGCGTGGGCGTTATACCAGGGAGGTGGAGGGATGGCGGGATGGAGGAAGGGCAATGTAATATAGGGGGAATGGGGGGGGACCGCCAGGAGATGCCGCTATATGCCCTGGTTACCATCAAGCGTATTTCCCTATAGATGGTATGAGACAGCCACCTTTTATTATACTGATTACAAAGGGCCAAAGATAGGTGAAATAGGCCCCCCAGCTAGTGAATGGTAGGAGTGGGCTAAAGAATCTCAGGTAAAGGCGGAAGCGACATTTAGTAAAAGTCCCCTTCTCCAAACGTGCCACATGTGAAACCCAGAAACCCGTCGTCTATTACAGTAATAAAGGCCTTTTGCGTGTTTTCTATACATTTATTCATGAATTGTTGATATGATTATGAGAAATCAATTCTTGAAATCAATAATTGTCGGGCCATTTCTTGATAACAAAAAATAACAAAAAATCAATTCTTGAAATTAATGATTGTTGGGCCATTTCTTGATTACAAGAAATCTATTCTTAAATATATTAAATGAATGATTTCTTGATAGCAACAATTTCTTGTTTTTGTTTTCGCACGTGTGCAATAATGAGAATTATTGAAATCATGAAAGCGGTCCTATGGTGGCGAATTGTTTATATAAAGGAATCATTTTTTGACTAATTCTAGTGTACGGGTGCGTCGACCCGTTGCCGAGGAGGTCGTGTCGTGACGTGTCTGGTTAGGGAGTGTCACCATTTCGTCGCTAAATGAACGAAAAAATGGTCAGAACTTATGCATATCGTCAACAAACGCAATCAGGAGAAGGTGACGATGGGTGCTCAAATAGGCGGACGATTCGTGACAATATACATACCCAGTGACGTCAACGCTACTGAAAAAATCGAATGTAAAAACTGGTTAACGTGCAAGTGGTATGTAATTATCTGTTCATGACGTAATTGATACTGGATGAGCAGTGCAGTTTAAGTATGGATTAAGGGTTTTTAGGTTTTGTTTGAGTGGCTTGATAGGATCACGTGAGTCCCGGTGCGTCCGTAGTTTCACATGTTATCTCCGTTTAGATACCACCACTCCTCCCTGCCCCACACCCAGCCCCTCGCCCACCTCCCACCCGGCTCGCAAAGCAACCGTGACTCAAACGCTAACAAGGATGGGGATTGTTTTTGTCCAAGAATCCCTGTTTCAGCATATTATATAACAAAAACTTTCTTATTATTTCCATTTTATGTACATAAAAAAGTGAAAAATTCTCTAGTCACGGAAAAATGCTTCAAGCCGAGATTATGGGGTTGCGGTGCTATTCGTGGTCGGTAGATGGACGTAGCAATGAAATTACGCGTGTGAATACTTTTGCAAGTTACAGCTTTGCAAGTTTTGCAAGTTTCAGTTACCTGGCTACACGCGTGTTCGCATCTACGGACGATGATCTCGTTACTGTAGTGTGTACTACAGTAGTGTGAGTGGTCCACTGGGACCACTCACCCGTACACGCTACAGTAAGGGGACCACACCTTGTCGATATATATATATACGCTATCGATCCCATTTTGCCCGGTGCAGATGACCGTCGACCTCCGGGCTTTGTGTTCAGACAGCTGTGCAACAATAACCCCCGTTCTCCTACCGTTTCGCGGACGCACCGAGGTTCACTCTGGTTTATACCTCACTGTAAGAGTAATGCCCTCCAAGGGAAAAGAACCCCACCCCCCTGACCTCTCTGCACGGTCCCACCCAGATCGACCTTGACCACTTTTTATTATACTGATTACAAAGGGCCAAAGATAGGTGAAATAGGCCCCCCAGCTAGTGAATGGTAGGAGTGGGCGAAAGAATCTCAGGTAACGGCCGGGGCGACTCTTAGTAAAAGTCTCCTTTTCCAAACGTGCCACGTGCCCCCCCCCCCCCACCCCCCCATCAGCGACCGTCCCACGCAGCCCGACCCACCCCTGCCGACTCATACCTCCTCGAGGGATAAATACACCATCCCTATATACAGAAAACACGCTCAAGTGACTTTGTAAAAAAAAATCTTTTCCTCCTTGCCTGGTTGGTTGCCCAACTCATACCGCGGTACAGTGTCCCCCTAGGCCATCTTCTAGCTTCTAGCCGTCGAATTTAGGAAAATACACCCTACGGTGGTTGAGCAAGTGTCATGCTAAGGAAATCCAGATCTGTTCAAGGTCCTTTCTGTATGCTTGTCAGTCACGCAGCTCAACCACAATGTTTGTATATTATTTATATGCGGTTCTCTACAACTCACCGGTTTAACAGGACCGCCATCTGTTTCAGAAGTTTACACCCATGGCCATCCATCTGTCCTGGCGCATGACACATATCAACACATATCAAATCAATATATATACATATATATATATATATAGACACAAGATTGAACTTATGAGGTACTTTTACTTGTGAGGCTGCGACGGCTACAACCCTAACTTGTGAAGGCGCCCTTGTGAGGTACAAACAGTACCTCGTAAGTGCCCATTACAGCGGTTTCTAAAACGAACTTGTGAGGTAAATATATGATAGGGCCTAGATATGTACATGACCTTCTGCATTTTAACACAAAGGCAACCCACTGCCAGATAAATTACCAGACCTTTTGCGTTGCGACATACAGTGTTCTTCTGTACATTATGGCAGTTCGATACAATAAAACCACGGGTATTGTATTTAACTGTGCGAACGGCGTATTCTTTAAGCATACATATTTGATACCTCCCAAGTACTATAGAAACTGCAGACATATTTGATACCTCCTAAGTACTATAGTAACTTCAGACATATTTGGTACCTCACAAATACTGTACAAACTGCAGACATATTTGGTACCTCACAAGTACTGTACAAACGGCCGACATATTTGGTACCTCACAAGTACTATGCAAACTGCGGACATATTTGGTACCTCACAAGTACTGTAGAAACTGCAGACATATTTGGTGCCTCACAAGTACTGCAGAAACGGCAGACACATTGGTACCTCACAGGCACTGTACAAACTGCAGACATATCTGGTACCTCACAAGTAATGTAGAAACGGCAGACATATTTGGTACCTCACAAGTACTGTCGAAACTGCAGACATATTTGATACTTCCCAAGTACTATAGAAACTGCAGACATATTTGATACCTCCTAAGTACTATAGTAACTTCAGACATATTTGGTACCTCACAAATACTGTACAAACTGCAGACATATTTGGTACCTCACAAGTACTGTACAAACGGCCGACATATTTGGTACCTCACAAGTACTATGCAAACTGCGGACATATTTGGTACCTCACAAGTACTGTAGAAACTGCAGACATATTTGGTGCCTCACAAGTACTGCAGAAACGGCAGACACATTGGTACCTCACAGGCACTGTACAAACTGCAGACATATCTGGTACCTCACAAGTAATGTAGAAACGGCAGACATATTTGGTACCTCACAAGTACTGTCGAAACTGCAGACATATTTGATACTTCCCAAGTACTATAGAAACTGCAGACATATTTGATACCTCCTAAGTACTATAGTAACTTCAGACATATTTGGTACCTCACAAATACTGTACAAACTGCAGACATATTTGGTACCTCACAAGTACTGTACAAACGGCAGACATATATTTCTGCCGTTTTTACAGTATTTGTGATGTATTAAACATTTCTGCCGTTTCTACAGTACTTGTGATGTACCTAAGATGTCTGCCGTTTCTACAGTACTTGTGGGGTATCAAATATGTCAGCCGTGTTTACAGTACTTGTGAGATACAAAGTATGTCTGCAGTTTGTACAGTACTTGTGAGGTATCAAATATTTTTGCCGTTCTACAGTACTTGTGAGGTACCAAATATGTTCGCTGTTTCTACAGTACTTGTGAGGTGCCAGATATGTCTGCAGTTTGTACAGTACCTGTGAGGTACCAAATATGTCTGCACTTTCTACAGTGCTTAGATAGCATCAAATATGTCTGCAGTTTTCACAGTACTTGTGAGGTACCAAATATGTTTGCAGTTTGCACAGTACTTGTGAGGTACCAAATATGTCTGCAGTTTGTACAGTAGTTGTAAGGTACCAAATATGTCGGCAGTTTCCAAAGTGCTTAGAATGTATCAAATATGTTTGCAGTTTTTACAGTACTTGTGAGGTACCAAATATGTCTGAATTTTCTAGAGTACTTGTGAGGTGTCAAATATTTCTGCCGTTTCTACAGTACTTGTGAGGTGCCAGATATGTCTGCAGTTTCTACAGTGCTTAGAAGGCATCAAATATGCCTGCAGTTTGTACAGTACCTGTGAGGTACCAAATATGTCTGCAGTTTGTACAGTACTTGTGAGGTACCAAGTATGTCTGCAGTTTCTACAGTGCTTAGAAGGCATCAAATATGTCTGCAGTTTTCACAGTACTTGTGAGGTACCAAATATGTTTGCAGTTTGCACAGTACTTGTGAGGTACCAAATATGTCTGCAGTTTGTACAGTAGTTGTAAAGTACCAAATATGTCTGCAGTTTCTACAGTGCTTAGAATGTATCAAATATGTTTGCAGTTTTTACAGTACTTGTGAAGTACCAAATATGTCTGCAGTTTGCACAGTACTTGTAAGGCACCAAATATGTCTGCAGTTTGAGCAGTATTTGTGAGGTACCAAATATGTCTGAAGTTTCTACAGTACTTGTGAGGTGTCAAATATTTCTGCCGTTTCGACAGTACTTGTGAGGTGCCAGATATGTCTGCAGTTTCTACAGTGCTTAGAAGGCATCAACTATGTCTGCAGTTTGTACAGTACCTGTGAGGTACCAAATATGTCTGCAGTTTGTACAGTACTTGTGAGGTATCTAATATGTCTGCAGTTTCTACAGTGCTTAGAAGGCATCAAATATGTCTGCAGTTTTCACAGTACTTGTGAGGTACCAAATATGTTTGCAGTTTGCACAGTACTTGTGAGGTACCAAATATGTCTGCAGTTTGTACAGTAGTTGTAAGGTACCAATATGTCTGCAGTTTCTACAGTGCTTAGAATGTATCAAATATGTTTGCAATTTTTACAGTACTTGTGAAGTACCAAATATGTCTGCAGTTTGAGCAGTATTTGTGAGGTACCAAATATGTCTGAAGTTTCTACAGTACTTGTGAGGTGTCAAATATTTCTGCCGTTTCTACGGTACTTGTGAGGTGCCAGATATGTCTGCAGTTTCTACAGTGCTCAGAAGGCATCAACTATGTCTGCAGTTTGTACAGTACCTGTGAGGTACCAAATATGTCTGCAGTTTGTAAAGTACTTGTGAGGTACCAAATATGTCTGCAGTTTCTACAGTGCTTAGAAGGCATCAAATATGTCTGCAGTTTTCACAGTACCTGTGAGGTACCAAATATGTTTGCAGTTTGTACAGTAGTTGTAAGGTACCAAATATGTCTGCAGTTTCTACAGTGCTTAGAATGTATCAAATATGTTTGCAGTTTTTACAGTACTTTTACAGTAGGCATCGCGCTGAATTTTATTCTTTTTTCGGATTGGCTGAAATGTCGACGGCGCGCCGACTGACGACCGAAAAATAGAACATGTCCTATCTCACCGCGGAACCTCGACGGTACCGCGACGGCACCGCGGCGGTGCCGTCCCGCTGACGCGTGCAGTGGGCGTTAGCCAAGCGCAACTCAACTGTCCTATTTTTCCGCGCCGCGTCAGTTTCGTCGCCGCGCCGCAAACGCGACCAGTGGGCGTTAGCACTCACACTGCGGCGGCCCCCTCCTTCCTCTCACACCACGCGGCCCCCTCCTTCCTCTCACACCATGGCGGCCCCCTCCTTCCTCTCACACCACGGCGGCTCCCTCCTTTCTCTTACACCACGCGGCTCCATCCTTCCTCTCACAGCACGCGGCCCCCTCCTTCCTCTAACACCACGGCGGCCCGCTCTCACACTGCGGCGGCCCCCTCCTTCCTCTCACACCACGCGGCCCCCTGCTTCCTCTCACACCATGGCGGCCCCCTCCTTCCGCTCACACCACGGCGGCTCCCTCCTTTCTCTTAAACCACGCGGCTCCATCCTTCCTCTCACAGCACGCGGCCCCCTCCTTCCTCTAACACCACGGCGGCCCGCTCTCACACTGCGGCGGCCCCCTCCGTCCTCTCACAGCACGCGGCTCCCTCCTTCCTCTCACACCATGGCGGCCCCTCCTTCCTCTCATACCACGGCGGCCCCCTCCTTCGTCTCACACCACGCGGCTCCCTCCTTCGTCTCACGCCACGGCGGCCCGCTCTCACTCTACGGCGGCCCCATCCGTCCTCACAGCACGCGGCCCCCTCCTTCCTCTAACACCACGGCGGCCCGCTCTCACACTGCGGCGGCCCCCTCCTTCCTCTCACACCATGGCGGCCCCTCCTTCCTCTCACACCACGGCGGCCCCATCCTTCCTCTCACACTACGCGGCCCCCTCCTTCTTCTCACGCCACGGCGGCCCGCTCTCACACTACGGCGGCCCCCTCCTTCCTCTCACATTACGCGGCCTCCTCCTTCGTCTCACGCCACGGCGGCCCGCTCTCACACCACGGCGGCCCCCTCCTTCCTCTCACACTACGCGGCCCCCTCCTTCCTCTCACACCACAGTGGCCCCCTCCTTCCTCTCACACCACGCGGCCCCCTCTCACACCACACGGCCCCCTCTCACACCACGCGGCCCCCTCTCACACCACGCGGCCCCCTCTCACACTACGGCGGCCCCCTCCTTCCCCTCACACCACGCGGCCCCCTCCTTCCTCTCACACCACGCGGCCCTCTCCTTCCTCTCACACCACGACGGCCCTCTCTCACACCACGCGGCCCCCTCCTTCCTCTCACACCACGGCGGCCCCCTCCTTCCTCTCACACCACGGCGGCCCCCTCCTTCCTCTCACACCACGGCGGCCCTCTCCTTCCTCTCACACCACGCGGCCCCCTCCTTCCTCTCACACCACGGCGGCCCCCTCGTTCCTCTCACACCACGGCGGCCTCCTCCTTCCTCTCACACCACGGCGGCCCTTTCTCACACCACGGCGGCCCCCTCCTTCCTCTCACACCACGGCGGCCCCCTCCTTCCTCTCACACCACGGCGGCCCCCTCCTTCCTCTCACACCACGGCGGCCCCCTCCTTCCTCTGACACCACGGCGGCCCCCTCCTTTCTCTTAAACCACGCGGCTCCATCCTTCCTCTCACAGCACGCGGCCCCCTCCTTCCTCTAACACCACGGCGGCCCGCTCTCACACTGCGGCGGCCCCCTCCGTCCTCTCACAGCACGCGGCTCCCTCCTTCCTCTCACACGATGGCGGCCCCTCCTTCCTCTCATACCACGGCGGCCCCCTCCTTCGTCTCACACCACGCGGCTCCCTCCTTCGTCTCACGCCACGGCGGCCCGCTCTCACTCTACGGCGGCCCCATCCGTCCTCACAGCACGCGGCCCCCTCCTTCCTCTAACACCACGGCGGCCCGCACTCACACTGCGGCGGCCCCCTCCTTCCTCTCACACCACGCGCCTCCCTCCTTCCTCTCACACCATGGCGGCCCCTCCTTCCTCTCACACCACGGCGGCCCCCTCCTTCGTCTCACACCACGCGGCCCCCTCCTTCTTCTCACGCCACGGCGGCCCGCTCTCACGCTACGGCGGCCCTCTCCTTCCTCTCACATTACGCGGCCCCCTCCTTCGTCTCACGCCACGGCGGCCCGCCCTCACACTACGGCGGCCCCTCCTTCCTCTCACACCACGGCGGCCCCATCCTTCCTCTCACACTACGCGGCCCCCTCCTTCTTCTCACGCCACGGCGGCCCGCTCTCACACTACGGCGGCCCCCTCCTTCCTCTCACATTACGCGGCCCCCTCCTTCGTCTCACGCCACGGCGGCCCGCTCTCACACCACGGCGGCCCCCTCCTTCCTCTCACACTACGCGGCCCCCTCCTTCCTCTCACACCACGGCGGCTCGCTCTCACACTACGACGGCCCCTTCCTTCCTCTCACACCACGCGGCCCCTCGCACTACGGCGGCCCCCTCCTTCCTCTCACACCACGGCGGCCCCCTCCTTCCTCTCACACCACAGTGGCCCCCTCCTTCCTCTCACACCACGCGGCCCCCTCTCACACCACACGGCCCCCTCTCACACCACGCGGCCCCCTCTCACACCACGCGGCCCCCTCTCACACTACGGCGGCCCCCTCCTTTCCCTCACACCACGCGGCCCCCTCCTTCCTCTCACACCACGCGGCCCTCTCCTTCCTCTCACACCACGACGGCCCTCTCCTTCCTCTCACACCACGGCGGCCCCCTCCTTCCTCTCACACCACGGCGGCCCCCTCCTTCCTCTCACACCACGGCGGCCCCCTCCTTCCTCTCACACCACGGCGGCCCTCTCCTTCCTCTCACACCACGGCGGCCCCCTCCTTCCTCTCACACCACGGCGGCCCCCTCCTTCCTCTCACACCACGGCGGCCCTCTCCTTCCTCTCACACCACGGCGGCCCCCTCGTTCCTCTCACACCACGGCGGCCTCCTCCTTCCTCTCACACCACGGCGGCCCTTTCTCACACCACGGCGGCCCCCTCCTTCCTCTCACACCACGCGGCCCCCTCCTTCCTCTCACACCACGGCGGCCCCCTCCTTCCTCTCACACCACGGCGGCCCCCTCCTTCCTCTCACACCACGGCGGCCCCCTCCTTCCTCTCACACCACGGCGGCCCCCCCCCCCCCCTTCCTCTCACACCACGGCGGCCTCCTCCTTCCTCTCACACCACGGCGGCCCCCTCTCACACCACGGCGGCCCCCTCCTTCCTCTCACACCACGGCGGCCCCCTCCTTCCTCTCACACCACGGCGGCCTCCTCCTTCCTCTCACACCACGGCGGCCCCCTCTCACACCACGGCGGCCCCCTCCTTCCTCTCACACCACGGCGGCCCCCTCCTTCCTCTCACACCACGGCGGCCCCCTCCTTCCTCTCACACCACGGCGGCCTCCTCCTTCCTCTCACACCACGGCGGCCCCCTCCTTCCTCTCACACCACGGCGGCCCCCTCCTTCCTCTCACACCACGGCGGCCCCCTCCTTCCTCTCACACCACGGCGGCCTCCTCCTTCCTCTCACACCACGACGGCCCCCTCCTTCCTCTCACACCACGGCGGCTCCCTCTTTCCTCTCACACCACGGCGGCCCCCTCCTTCCTCTCACACCACGGCGGCCTCCTCCTTCCTCTCACACCACGGCGGCCCCCTCCTTCCTCTCACACCACGCGGCCCCCTCCTTCCTCTCACGCCACGGCGGCCCCCTCCTTCCTCTCACATTACGCGGCCCCCTCCTTCGTCCCACGCCACGGCGGCCCGCTCTCACACCACGGCGGCCCCCTCCTTCCTCTCACACTACGCGGCCCCCTCCTTCCTCTCACACCACGGCGGCCCCCTCCTTCCTCTCACACCACGCGGCCCCCTCTTTCCTCTCACACCACGGCGGCCCCCTCCTTCCTCTCACACCATGGCGGCCCCCTCCTTCCTCTCACACCATAGCGGCCCTCTCCTTCCTCTCACACCATGGCGGCCCCCTCCTTCCTCTCACACCATGGCGGCCCCCTCCTTCCTCTCACACCATGGCGGCCCCCTCCTTCCTCTCACACCATGGCGGCCCCCTCCTTCCTCTCACACCATGGCGGCCCCCTCCTTCCTCTCACACCACGCGGCCCCCTCCTTCCTCTCACACCACGGCGACCCTCTCTCACACCACTGCGGCCCCCTCCTTCCTCTCACAGCACGCGGCCCCCTCCTTCCTCTAACACCACGGCGACCCCCTCCTTCCTCTCACACCATGGCGGCCCTCTCTCACACCACAGCGACCCCCTCCTTCCTCGCACACGACGACGGCTCCCTCCTTCCTCTCACACCACGGCGGCCCCCTCCTTCCTCTCACACCACGGCGACCCTCTCTTACACCACTGCAGCCCCCTCCTTCCTCTCACAGCACGCGGCCCCATCCTTCCTCTAACACCACGGCGGCCCCCTCCTTCCTCTCACACCACGGCGGCCCGCTCCTTCCTCTCACACCACGGCGACCCTCTCTTCCACCACGGCGGCCCCCTTCTTCCTCTCACATCACGCGGCCCCCTCCTTCGTCTCACACCAAAGAAATATTACCTCTCATTATTTTAATGTTCTCATTTGTAACCAGCGGTAGAATTTAAGTAGGGGAACATGGGGCAAAATGACCCATCGGGGTCATATGGCCCACCACAATATCGCGCAATTGCGATATTGCCACCTGTATTGAAGAGTTATAGTATTAGAATTAGGTTAAATACGGTTTGGGCGTGGTCTAAAACATATAAATCGACATCAAAATAATTAAAGTCGGACTACTCAGTCACCTTTAATGGCGACAATCGTATTTTTATGATGACATTGGGGGCCATCTTGAAAAATGGCCGCCATTTTTCAAACATATAAATCGACATCAAAATAATTAAAGTCGGACTACTCAGTCACCTTTAATGGCGACAATCGTATTTTTATGATGACATTGGGGGCCATCTTGAAAAATGGCCGCCATTTTGATTTTAAGATGTCCAAATTCGGTTTTGGCGTGGTCAAAAACGTATAAATCGGCATCAAAATCATTGAAGTTGGACTACTCAGTCAACTTTAACGGCGAAAACGGTAAAAATGGCGGCCATCTTGAAAAATGACCGCCATTTTGTATTTTTAAGTGGCTAACGGGCTTTTTTGGAAAACTAGTCGCAGGGGAACGTCTATGCCAAATTTGGTGCTTGTCTCACAATGTGAACGATTTCGCTGAAAAAAACACCCTTATCTGCTCCACTACAATGCAACGCAACGATCTGAAGATGCCAAGTCGGGATTTTAAATAAACCCGCCGCGAATACGCAAATATGACTTCATATTATAATTGTCTTCCCTTTGGAGGTCTCGGTCGCCTTCTGATTCTAAAAGCTAAAACGACATAAACTTCGGAAAAAAAATGAATCAATAGCGGTCCTATACAAATTCGACGCGCCCTCTAGCGGTATATATAATTTGTACACTTTTTTTCCATATATATATTTTCTTCCGGTTTACTTGTGAGGTACCTCTTGATATTAGACCCTGGCACTTTGGGTCCTTAATCCAAACTGTTCATTACTGCCTGATGTGAACCTAATTGGCACATGACAGAAAAATATTCTTCCCAAGCCGCAAAATATCACCCGAAAATCGAGTTATAGCAATGTTTACTTGCGAGGTAGTACCTCACAGGAAAGGGTACCTCACAAGCATATAATATAGACATAGGGTACCTCGCAAGTCAGGAAATACGGCGATATATATATATATATATATATATATATATATATATATATATATATTATAGCTGACCTTATGAGTCCTTAACAAACCTTTGCTTTCCATCGGGTGAATGGAATACTAGGGCCTCGTTTGCAAGCGACAGCTAGTCAAGTTTTTCTTGACCTAGATTTCCCCTTTGCGCCTGCGCATTACAACTTTATGCCGAACGCGGGATAGTTGGAAAGGGTTGACAATCAGTCTCATGGCGGAAATAACAACTTTTGGGTTCCTGCGGGAATTATTTGACAGTGAACGCGATGCGGCGGCTGCTCAAATAAGACACATGCTAACTGTCAAATTTTGGTGGGTCTTTGGTTAAAGTTGAAAAACATAAACTGATTTTAGGATTGTCAATGAAATATTTCATGTCAAATTAGAAAACGAGGCAGCAAATATTTTCCGCGCTGACTATAATTAGTGCATCTCATGTGGGAAAGTAAAAAATAGTTGTATGAACACCTTTAACCACCGGGGGGGTAAGTTGCGATAGTCCCTGTTGACGATGAATTTCCAGTTTACGATCAATTGAATTGGGTGGAAAGCGGATATGCGTCAGCGATTGTGCAAAATGCTAAAATTGAATTTACGGTTATTCAATATGTAAATATTTACGATACATGAAATCCTTAATCAAGAGGGTCGCATAATGCCCCATTTCCAATTCAAGAAGAAATAATAACATGGCCCGCAACAATGTGAAGTATGCTTTAATATTTCTTTCAAGCCGGCTTGTCCAGAGCTTGTTCGGACATCAAGGTGGTGATGGTTCTGATGTCAGACCCACTTTATAATCGCAAGTGACCCCAGTCAAGCCTGATTCTCTAGGCGGGCTTACCTGGGGTCACTTGCGCCACAATCACAGCATGCACTTTTCGCTAAAATGTCATAAGAACTTCTTAAACAATGTCAAAACTGTCTTTAATTCTACCACAATTATTCGCTCTAACTGTCCCACACATCTGTTTCTCATGTCTGGGTTACATCATGCAGCAATACACGCAACACTGTTATTATGTTCACTCTTTAGGACCTTCGCCCTCTGCCATCTTGTTCCTAACCGCGATAAATGATGTAGCTTGAACAGTAAAATAAAGTGTGTTGCATTTTCATTCTTAAATAAGCAGACGAATTTGTGATAAACTTATACTGTTTGCGATGAGAATTCAAAGCGCTCAGCCCCATGCGCATGTCCGTGATTGCTGGTACCGTTGTCAACACAAATATTGCTCTTCCGTGGTTTGGTGAGAAACATATAGAGATCCATATTCGGGCCTTGAATATCAGCGAGTGGTGGAAGAGGGAGATGGTTGGGGCGGGGAATGGAGCTAGGACTATTATACCGTACAGTGAGCGTGTCAATACATGATCTAATAATTTTCAGATAAATGATGATGGGTTCTAGTATGTTGCCAGTGGGCTTGTTATGATGAGAGTGGTGTGGCGGCGGTGAGCGGGGGGGGGGGCAGGGGGGGGGTCAAGGGGTCGGTAGGCTGGTGAAGTGTGTACAGAAAACCAGAGTAAGAAGTGAATGGGATGGACTTTCGGCTGACACAAAGCCCAAGGTTAGCGGATGGCTCAGCAAAGATGTTCGCAGCGTATGTCCCTTAGTAGTAGATAAAATCCACACCGTAGCGTTTGTCAGTGTTTGTCTGGCCAGTATTCAGGCCAGCACAGGTTATCTGTGCAGATGCCAGCGAAATAGACCAATCTACACTCCGACACTAAGCCCCGCCCACGCTTGAGTCCCTTTTTATGGAGCCATATATGTGCCACTCGCTATCTCGCATGCTCGCCTGGCGAGGAAGCGAGGAAGCGCAAGGCGAGGAAGCGAGAATGCGTGAGGCGAGGAAGCGAGAATGCATGAGGCGCGCAACGGAAGCGAGAAGGCGAGGAAGCGCCGGCGAGATATCGAGAAGGCGCGGGCGAGAACGCGAGATCTATCTCGCCCTTGCTTTCTCGCTTCCTCGCTTCCGCGCCTCACGCTTACTCGCTTCCTCGCTTCCTCGCCTCGCGCTTGCTCGCTTACTCGCGTCCTCGCTAAGCATTTTCCCGTTTTAGTCGTGTACAACTTTGCCCCGCACCCCCTAAAGTCTGGATCTGCCCCTGTACATGATACATTATAAAGAGAGAGAGAGAGAGGGGGGGGTATAAGGCAACTAAACAGCCTCTATGAGGACTTTAGCACGATTAGCGCATATATATAGTCTCTGTAAAGACTGTTTAATACATACATACCAGGGAGGTGTGCAGAATCTTTGAAGCGGGGAGGGGGGGCACAATACCAGGGACGGATCCAGGACGCTAAAAAGGGGGTGGGGTCCAAACTTGCACCCGGGGTTGGGCGGGGGCTCTGAATGAAATCGCGACTGGGGGACCCACCAATTTGTTTAGGTTGGGGGGGGGGTGGTTAAACTAAGATATTGCGCGACCGGGGGACAGGGCTCACTTTCAGGTCTGAAAGGGGGCTTGGCGCAAATGCCCCCAGGCAAGCCCGCTTCTCTAGGGGCACAACGGTAACAGTGTTAAAATCCTTCGACGTTAGTAGGGAATCGACTGTAGCTTTTATTATGATTATATTAAAAGGTCAAAGGTCAAGGTCACAGCATTTTTTGGAAAAAATTACTAAAAACGCTTATATCTCCGTTAATATTGACGCTAAAGACGTTAGTAGGGAATCGACTGTAGCTTTTATTATGCTTATATTAAAAGGTCAAAGGTCAAGGTCACAGCATTTTTTTGAAAAAATTACTAAAAACGCTTATATCTCCGTTAATATTGACGCTAAAGATCACTGGTCAGTTTCAAGATGTGCTAGCATTCAAGGTGCAATTTTCGGGTATTGTTCACTTTTTGATGCGTAATACTCATTTTCGAGTAAAATAAGGTCGGAAGTTTTGCGCAAAACGCACTAAATGACCTCTGTCAGTTTTCTCGCTTTTGGGCACATTTGCCATCAAGCTATCGCTATGATGTTCTAATATGCCATAGAAATATGAATTGAGATGAGTTGTGTCGAATCTTAGAGTTCTCTGGTGGTAACTTTTGGTACTTAAAAAAAATCGTCAAATATCAGAAAAAAATCGCAAAAATGAGTGAGTACCATCATAATTGTAGGAAAAGTAGTTCCTCGTATAGCTGCAAACTAAAAACAATATGTTCCTATCTTACTTCCGGTTCCAGGGCCGACGGCAGTTCTCTATGGGACTTCCCATGTTAAAGCGCTGTATCTTTAGGCTGGGAAAATGTTTTGTCGTGTATTTCACAAGTGCCTCCATCAAGCGACACCGGCATTTATTTCTTAGTTAAACATGATACATAGTAGCCTCAGTGCTTATCGCATGCGATTGGAGCAAATAGTGACGTCACAGGATTTTTTTGAAATTTGGCCAATGGTGAAAGATACGGCTTTTTGATGTTAGCAGAGGCTCCCACGGGTGTCCTATTCAAGCCATCACTCAATGCTTGCAGCTGTGGATGGATAATACTAAGCTGAGTCATAATCTGTCAACATGGTTCCATAGCCACATTACTTTTCGGTATATAGTCGAAATCGTTTAACATGGGATCTTATTGGGAAAAATTAACTTGATCGAATATGACCTACTTTCGCTCAAGCTATTTCAGTCTCCTTCGCCATACAGTGAGGTAATATCACCTTAGAGCAAGTTATAAGAAACACACGGCGATCTCTGTATTACTTTTTGTTTCCATGGCAACGAAGCCACTGGCCTAATGATAAACATACAGATTCTTGCCATTGAAAGAAAAATCGTCAAAAATCAGATAAAAATGATAAAATTGCATTCTTTTCGCCAACCAGTTGCCAATAAGCATCTACAGATCACTTAATGCTTCAATCAGGCGGATGTTGTTCAGTTCTGGCGCTAGAGCGCTTCAAAGTGGGACTACACCTTTGGGGGCCACCAATGATGAGTGAATGGAGATTGTGCAATGATGAACTATAATGCAACTTTTGGCCATTTCGTCAAGCCATAGCTGAAGGACTATTCTTTCTATCGCCTAACTCTTTAATCGAATAAGTTTTGGCAGTAAACCATGGCGTATTGCCACTTGGACGTTGTCGAGCGTCACGTCATAACGTCACTATGACGTCATGACGTCACACATTTTACGTAAGCTATTACTCAGCTATCATAAGGTATGGCGACTTTCGGGTCGCTTGACGTTGCAGGTCGTGTTCAGTGACAGTTTGTGCCGGGTGTAACTTTTTGGGCGCAGGGGATAAGTATGCGTCAAAAATGACGTCATAGCTAACGTGCTCCTACGAAATGTTGGGTTTCCTTTTTTTTCAGCCACTTTGGCGTTTTATTAGATAAAAAGTAAAATTCGTAGCGCCATTCATAATGAGTCAAGCAATCGCTCTTGAGAACAAAATTTCATGTTCACTTAAACACGTCGACTTTAGAGACACCTTATGGCGAGGGGTCTAAGTGTGCGTTAACGTCATGGCTTACGGGCTCCTACAAAAGTTTGAGCCTGCTTGATATTCAGCTAATTTGGCAATAGCTACCATCACCCACAAGTTCATGAGTTCACCCATGATTTCGTAAGTAAGTATATTTAACAAAATAGAAGCCACGGCGAATATTCTCTTGATCGTCAAATGAACTTCTTGAAGTCACGAAGACATAATAAATAAAAGGTACGAAAGTACCGTTAGTATTGCTTCAAGAGAAGCGCTCTTGGCTTCAAACTGGATATCCATTTAAGCGCCGCCTACAGTGCCACACTGCCTGTCGAAGGCAGCATTTAGCCCAAATTGCCCCTATTTAGGAAATTGACCCTGATGACTCGTAACGTCGCCATTAATACAGCTTCCAAATGTATTTATGCATTTTCGTCCTCGACCTATGGTCGAATATCTATTTTTATAATGTGGGCGTGTACAATAATAGTGCTTACATATTCTATATACCTTGTTCTATCTTCTGACATCAAGAAAGTGTGTCAAGTTCGCATTATGGCGTTGACATTGGCAAGATAGTCGAGCGGGCGAGATTCTCCTTTGCACTATGCTACTCGATTTCTAATAAGTCCGAAGGTCAATTGTGAATCGGTTTTGCGAAAATGACATAGAATGAATACAAAACGAATTATTTCCAGATGGGTACACGAGACGTCTCCGAGAGACAGGCTTGGGGATTTAACCTATCCTTCATTCGGTCTTTCTTAACATGTGGATGGATGGGGGCGGGGGGCTCCCTAGCTCAGTTGGTAAGCAGGATAAACTGTAGATCAACAGGTCGTGGGTTCGAACCCTGACACTGGCATGTTTCATTGTACGCTCTCGCCAGGCTTTTGTGGCCCAAACTAATATTTATCTGCACAAACACGACTTAAACCACAATTTTTTTCATTTTCTTATTATGTGGCCGACCACGACTCCGCAAATATGATCCCTTTCCTACTTGGTAACAGGTTAATACGTCACTCCTGTGTGCCAGCTGGCGCAGTCTTGTCACGCCCGTGTATTAATGCTCAACACATAGCCAGCGCCACATGTGCTGTGCCGACGTAACCACAAATGGAGCCCGTATCGTGTCCCATGTCGGCCGTTATAGACCGACGTGAAGAAAATACTCTGAATTCTACTGCAAAATTCTCTAACCTGATCTCTCTTTACCATGATATATTAACGATAAATTGCGACCAGCTGCTCTGCCTCTTCCAACAACAGCCAGTCGTGTAATATAACATGCCCGTAGCTTACCATTAGCGGCGCGTACCTATGTAAAATTGCCAGATACACAGTATTTCACACTGATATCACATAACCCGGGGAGAGGGCCCTCGTACATTTCATCCCATTAATAATGACCGAGCCCGTCAGTTCCAAAATACCAACCGACCTATCAGCCCCATAAAAGCGGAAATTGCGTGACGTCATAGTGCAGCCTCGTTCTGAGTGTCCACCCGGCCGTAACGCCCATTGTAATGACAATAAAGCAAACAGATTGAGTTGCATTTTTTCTCGCAGCAAACATATCCGGAGACCGATCAATCACACTATATCGACGGCGGAGAGGGGGAACCTGCCGTTGTCTCTACCAATTGATTTCTGGTTGCACGATTTCGATTGCAATCAAGAAACAGTTTATAAAAAGAATAGAACTGGTGTGCAGCGCATCCTTAAGCTCGATTCCCCTTGCTATTTATATGAATTTTAATACCTGTTGATGATCGGTTGTGGCATGGACGATGCTTGCTGGCTATAGCCAATTTATTCCTAACCCTATGTCTATATATATGTATATAAATTTACATATGTACATAGTTTTATAATGCATAGATATGTTATATATTACCGACAATTTGGATCACCTCTATGCAGAGATATCTAAGCGTATAACAGGTTACTGTAATTCCACTATAATACAAAGACGTTTGTCTTTACCATGCATGGTGGCACACGAGTAACATATTAGAAACAGATTGAGGACGGTTTATCTGTATTATAGTAGAATTACACAGTCACGTGTTATACACTAAGATACTTCTGCATAGAGGTGATCCTTAGCAAATTGTGAGTAGTACATAAGTCGAGCATGATCCTGTTTTCCATGATATTAATCCCTTCGCAACGAATAGAGGTTACTCTTGGAGACATGGCTTCTCCTTACCTTGACCCTTCCCATTATCACGACTTCTTGGAGACATGGCTTCTCCTTACCTTGACCCTTCCCATTATCACGACTTGACCTACAGAGACAGTCAAAGCGTCCCATCTAAACCAATTTACATATAATATGGCATGATACGTATCATCAAAGTTTTGTGGTTTGTAGCAACCGAATTATCTTGGAAAACAGCAGATCACTAGTTTGCCAAATAGGTCCATGCTTCAAAATGCAACTGGTAGACCAACATCCGTTAGACCACGGGCCACAACAAATAGGTCACCGCAACATTATTACACATACAGCCACCATAGTTGACGAGAGTAGGCCTACATGCGGGGCATTCATGGTCTATTGATTTTTATTGTTTTGTCGATCCATCAGCTATACAGAGTCAGTGTCAGTCAGACGACAATTGTCGAATCAACCTCCCTGGGATAACTTCCAAAGGTCTCGGGCATCGATGAGGTTGCTATTGCTATATCGAGATACCTGGGTTTCCATGCAGAATCTATTTCAGTTCTAATAACGAGGGTATAAATTAGGATGACAGGAATACCAATTGTATATTAAATGACGAACATTGCAATGCCATATACAATTACATGAGTATCGACAAACAGTCTGCATTTCATTTGCAAAGGGCGATGTACATGCAGTCGACGATATTAATAAGAATATATGTCAAGTAACAAAAGACACAGGTCTGCATGAATTGTCGGGGCTACGCCAATTGGCTTACTGGTTGATGTTCTCTGAGTAGGGAGGGGATACCTTTTCCGATCTCCGCGATTGGCGCCCATGAATTCTTGGAGATTCGCGGTTAGCTGTTGGCAAGCCCTCCCTTTAAGACTTGAGCATAAACTTTAAAACGTCTGGTTTTCCGACGAAATCCATCGCAAACAGTTATTAGATGCAACCCAGTGGCGGATGCAAGTGGGGTGGAGGGCGTTTAATACCCCCTGTCCCCTCATCAAGCAAGGAGATGTTAAGGACTTTTATAGTCGGTGACCCTTATTGAGGCAAAACGCCATTTTTCATGCAAAATCAAGGCCATCTGGGGTGTAGAACCACCGCCCCCCCCCCCCCCCCCGAGTCTCCCGGTGGCAAAAACATTGGTGCACACACGCGGTCATTTTCATCCCCTCCAACACCTGCAAACCCCCTGGGGTCCCCGGTAAAGCCCCCCCCCCCTTTTTCACTGCCTGAAATTAAAATTTTTCGCCGCAACCCGCTCTATAAACGCAGATTGACAGAGCCCCCCCGCCCCCCCCCCCCCCCCCGGTCACAAATGTCGGCGCCCTCAGGTATCAAGGGGCATCCTGCGGACCCACCCCACCCCCCAATCAAAAGGCATCAAGGCAAACAAATGCCGTGATATCCAAGCTGTGATATCCAAACTGCTCTATTTCTATTCACAACATGCCGCTGTACGAGTAACTTCAATGGCGCTTCAAATTCGGACCTCGACCTGGTTTCTTTAACAGCAATGACAGCCGGCTAACATCAATCGGAACAACCGCGACGGCCCAGTGACAAACCCTTCTGAGCGACTCTTTCACAGAGTCGGGTCGCCGAGACCTCCCGACCTCCCGACCTCCCGACCTACCTGAGGCCTCCCGATCTCCCAACGTACCTCTAACCTGATGCCTCTCGACCTCCCGACCTCCCGACCTACCTGAGGCCTCCCGATCTCCCAACGTACCTCTAACCTGATGCCTCTCGACCTCCCGACCTCCCGACCTACCTGAGGCCTCCCGATCTCCCAACGTACCTCTAACCTGATGCCTCTCGACCTCCCAACCTCCTGACCGCACCGCTCAGGTGAACTGACCCATGCAGGATTATACAACTCCCAACTAGTGTCTTTGGCCCACGACATCCCAAGGTCAAGCTACACACTACAGTGGGTATATTGGTGACACGGCTGTAACTCCATCGTCTTGGAATGTCTGGCTAATTAGCAGCGTAGGGCGAGTCGAAAGGGGCATGGCGGTAGGGGTGGTGTGGGGGATGGGGAGGCGGGTGCGCCTGGGAGGGGAACCCTACCGGTAAGTAGGACAAGTAATAAAGCAGGTGTAACAGGTGGGCCATTAATTAGGTGTTAAAGGCAGCTGGGAACTCGGAGCCAGAAACCGTAGGAATTAAGTGACGGATTCCGACTACTCCTTGCCTCCACCACCCCCCGATATAATCTCCCTTTCACCCCCTTTAACTCCTCTCCCCTCCTCTCGCCCCCCCCACCCCCCACATACACATTCACGCCACTCCTTGTTTGAACCTGTTAGCGCTTTGCTTCCATAGCCTACATGGCGGACATCTAACTTCCCATTGACACTGTTGTTAATCTAAGTATAGGTCATCCTGAAGGTCAGTCCATCCCTCCGCCGGCATGTCACGTGACGTGACGTCGCGTCACTGCGCTACCTTAGCCAGTCCTACGATCGGGACAGCGCATGCGCAGGGGTGGGGTAGGCTCCGGTGGAGGCACGCGACACGATATAGTGATGGGCGAGGGGGTCACCCCCACCCCCTTTCCCCTGGGCCCTCGCCATCGTTCACCTCGCCCCGACTGCCCCTCCCGTCGGCTGGGACTTCCTAACCCGCCATTATCAGAAGGTTCTGCCTGTCGGGCGCGTTGCCTAGCATCGGTTGCCTGGGTGGCGCTAGGCGGGGTTGCCCGGTGAAGGGGGGAGGGGTGGTGGGGTGGTTGGGGAGTCGGGCGGGCGGCCGGCCTGTTGAGCCTGTTCTTCACCTCTATCAACACTAGGGGGCGCTTTCCTCGCCCGTGCCGCGCCGCGCCACGCCGCACCGCTTAGATCACTCTCAAGCGCTGGTCGTGGGTGGCGTGGCGGGGTGGGGGGATGAAAGTGTGGGGGGGGGGGTGGGGAGCGGGCGGCGTGCCGGGCAGTGGAGGAGGAAGGCAATGCAGCGGGGTGGCGGGGGGCGGTTAAGAGGCGGAGGACGGTGGGAGGACGGGTGGGCTACAGATAGGGGCGGAGGATGTATCACCCGCTGTGCCAGACCGCCGTAGTAGTTTATAACAGTTAGCCAGTGAATGACCCTCCCACTCCACCCCCGCCCACCCTCCCGTTACGCCTGCCAGCCGCGCCAGACCGCCCCGTCACAGAGCGGCTGATTCACTCCCTCACTCACTCGTAGAGCAGGAGCCAGAGCCGCCTGCATTCGGAATCTCCTTGCCAACCGACCACCAGCTCGTTCCGCCGCCTCCGCCGCCGCTCTTACTATATTACGGAACAGTAACCGAGAGCGTCACTCACTGAGTCTCCTGGTACAGTAAACCTCACGTAACAATGGCTCGTAACGCAGGGATTGTAGCGGCCTTGGTGGCGCTGTGCGTGGCTGCGGCTCAAGCCGAAGGTAAGTCTGGCTGGCTGGACCCCGCTCTCCGCTGAATCCGGCGGTGCGGCCTCCCTCGGTGGACGCCGGCTCATGATGCTGCTGCTAATGCTGGTGGTGGGTTGTAGGTGGGGATAGTGAGTGGGGAATCAAGCGGGCTATGCTATATCACCCCCACCCCTGACCGTTCAACACTGCCGCGTAGATCTGGAGTGAAACCATCCACCAAACCTGGAGGAGGTCTCTAATAATATATAGTAGTGGAGGAGTTGTAACGAGTGCGAAGTCTAACCAGCTAGGTCGGTCCCAACAGGAATTGTATATACAATTCCTGTTGGGACCTAGCTGGTTATACTTTGCATTCGTTACAAATGTAGGCAGATTCTACAGTTGTACGGTTGATTTGTTCTCCACTTGCATATTAGCCTAGTATTTATATATACTACTCGTAATCTGCTAAGGATCACCTCTATGCAGAGATATATGAGTGTATAACAGGCGACTTTGTAATTTGTAATTCTACTATAATACAAAGACGTTTGTCTTAACCATGCATGGTGGCACACGAGTACAGATTGGACACAGATTGGGCAAGGTTTACCTGTATTACACTTTGCTAAGGATCACCCCTATGAAGAGATATCTGAGAGTATAATATATATGGATCCTGTTGATACAGTTTTCATGTTTGTGATGTTACCAACGAGTGTAATATGACAAGAGGAAGATGAGTGCACTTCCTATACGTTGCATTGTGAGATCAATGGGACGAATTCGATCAGTTTTCGGTTATTACTTGTGTACACTTTATTTCACCGACTTTCCGAACAACGGGGCACAGCATAGCATCGCTATGTGACCCCCAGAGATCAATGGGACGAATTCGATCAGTTTTCGGTTATTACTTGTATACACTCTATTTCACCGACATTCCGAACAACGGGGCACAGCATAGCACAGCTATATCTGTGCCCCCCCCCTTTTAAAATTCTGTGCCTTCTGGCAAGGAGTGGGGGGGGGGGACAGGAGCCACGGCTATGTCTCAACTTTCACACGCTTTTTTTCATGTTTTTTTGGCACATTTCATTGTTTTATTATTTATTTTATTTTATTTATATATATATATTGGGGAAGGTTTATCATATATATATATATATATATATATATATATATATATATGTGTGTATATATCTTAATCCCCCCTCTGCTTCTTTCTCGGAGAAACGAGAAAACACAATTATTCAAGGGGATTAACGACATATACCAAGGCGATGATGAATTTAATTCAAATGCTATTCACTCGTCGATCTTTTCGATGTGTTAAGCCAGCGTGAACAGACCTAATCCATCGAGCACGTCCATCTATACACCTCATCGTGCGTTATTAACCCATCGATCAGGCTCGCGTCCATTATAAACATCACATATATAATGGACGGTTAGACAAACGCTCATGGCGACAAAGCTGTTACCGCTATTGTAGCTCTCATATATATTGATACATGCCCAACGTGTAACAGTGACCTATTTTACCACACACTATTAATCTTGTGGAAAACAAAAACTAAGCTTATAGAATTATGTAAAACTGTGGTAAAACTGAAGTTTCTGGGGAGTTTGACTTGCTGTGACTGCTCTACCTACCTGACTGGTTCTGACTCCGAGCTGCGGAACCCTTTTCTGAGGGGAGGGGGTGGGGGGGGGGAGTACACCTTCGCGGCACTGCATCCGTCACTGTTGATATATGATGTAAGAAACACATTGGCTACATATTCTCTATATCAATGCGCGGGCATTGTGGTGTTGGGGCGGTAGCCGGGTTGGAGGACGCAGGTAGTTTACTTACTGGCATCATCTGATGGCGGCGCTGACTGACGTGCTGAATACTGAACGGTGTAAAAGCGTGCGCTGTCGGCTGAGCGAGCGGCAAAATGTGTTTTTGTGTGTGTAGGGGGGGGGGGCAGGTATTGCGAAATATCGCATCACGTAGCAAAGGGATTGATAGACAGGTAGTGTGCAACATATATTGGGGTTTTCAGTGCGAGAACAAGTGAAAACAGAGTGATACCGAACCGAAGACGGAGCCAACCAAGCAGAAGATATATGAAAGACCCGCAGTGTAACGAGAACTAGCGAGAAAGGCGGAGGCGTGGGGGGGGGGGAGACTAGCGGGAGTGAGATACGGTAGTGGGGGGGGGCGGTCTCGGGGAGGCGGGGAGGCGGGACAAGTAGACTGGGCCGAATCCGTGTGGGGAAGGCGTGAAGGGCGGGGCGGGGGGACGGGGGGGGGGCAGGAGGGGTCCCCCCGGCCATTCTTTATGGACATTAAAATGGCATTTATGCTGGAGAAATTGGCATATGTTGGGGGGCGAAGAACATGAGAGGTATGAACGGCAAGCCGAACTGGCAGTACGTGGTTTGAGCCCTATCTGCATCAATGTGTATTATACACGCCACGACATGCCTATCCACCTACCTCCCACTGTGGCTGTACGATCTATATGGTTTAGAGCGCCTTAATTCAACCTACTCCTCTACCGGTCTTTAAATAGTTCTTGGAAGCGAACCAAGTACCAGCCAACCAACCAACCCATCACCAGTGGGGCTCCGTGGTTTTTGTCTCAATGGCGTAAACAATGTGTCTGATAGAGGCAAGATGTTCACCTCCTTTGAGACGACCCGGGGCGGATCATCTGGTACCTCACAATACCCACCCCATACGTCATTTCGCCTCTGTCGCCCATCACCATGGCTACCTCGGAGGTGGAGAGATAGCGTTGATTTGTGTATTCGCTATCGGCAATCGGTAAACGTTTATACAAAAAAAACCAGTCCAACCAGACAGTCATGGGTGAAGGATGAGCCACTGACAGCAGATGCTGCCCTCCCCCCCCCCTAAATCACCCCATTCCCCCGCCCCCTACCCGCCCCAGCCCTTCCCCCCAAAACCCATGAGGTCATTGGTACAATTTTGTACGCGGATCCGTGGAGTCTATTTGTGAAGCAGGAAGATGGGCGATCAACAGAGATACCAGCTAGGGGTGGGTCAGGTTGATATAGTGGTTATCATACACGGCTATATTGGTGAAGTGGTCATGACATGTATCCGGATCGGGCGGCAGTAGGATCACCACAGAACGATTCGTGAAGGATTGGTTGGTCTTTATTAGCCCCAGTTCTGGGGCTGTAGGCCGCGGCACAGGGGCTAGTTCTATATCTGTCAGACACTGCCAAGCTGCCAATGATATATTACTGTTGCATAAGCAACATAGTCGATCCCTTTGGCATGGGTCTGCAAGGGGCAAACGGCGAATTATCTTGTAATTTTAACTCTGATGATCTTCTTCGTGACCCTAAAGACTGGAGCGGATCCAGAAATTTGACAATGGCGGGGGGGGGGGGGACCTCTGGAAACTGAAAGACCGGGGGGAGGGTCCACCATTTTTTTTTTCGACGACCGCGGGGGGGGGGAGCGCTCAAAAAGGAGCGGGGAGGGGTCTACGCTTCAGATGGTGTAAATTTTGAATTGAAAAACGGGGGGCACGGGACCGGACCTCCGAGACCACGCCCCGCTTAATCCGCCCCTGCTAAAGCTAGTGACCTATCAATCACCTTGAATGTCCGGTCGCCCC